>VWYO01020744.1:0-13672 GCA_013400275.1 Rhadina sibilatrix
CTGTCCTGGCAGGGTGGATCCCAGCTCCAGGGCTGCTGAGAGGAGGAAGATCCACCCAGACAGAGGAGAGCCCTCCCTGCTGAGAAGTGTTTGGCCCATGAGGAGCTCAGCTCCAGGTGTGAGCAGCTGGGGGTTTGTGCCCTGGAACTGGGAGTTCCCGAGCCCCTTGCCCACAGGATTTGGAGCATTTCTGAGAACCATCCTGTGGGTTGCTTTCATGAGGGATGAACTTGGCTCTTGTTGGCCCCCCAGGCTGTACTCTGACCTCGCTGCTGGTTTCAAACACGACCAGTGGAGGAAGGGGGGTGACACAGCTTTCCAAGCCAACACCCTCATGTCAGGTTTGGCCACCACGGTGGGTGGGTCCTCCCAGAGCAGAGGAAATGCTGGGGAGCAGCACTTTTCTGCTGGGGCAGGTGGGGTGGCCACAGCAGGGAGGCTCCTGGCACTGTGGTTGCCCCAGAACACTTTCCCCAACCCCAGCACAAGGGGCTGGGAGCCAGGAAGGACCATCCACACCTCCCAGCTCCCACCCAACCCCCTTTTCAGGAGACTTCCTCAGGGAGGGACAGCATTGCAAGGATTTGTGCAGACCTTGGGTTAACTGCAAGGAGTGTCCTGGCAGAGCAGAGGGCTGGAGAGATGCAAAGTTCATGTACAACCAAACAGACAAATCAAGGGAGCTGCATATGCTTTCCTTGCATCCTTCTCTGCAGCAGTTCTGAGATTTAATTACCAGCTCTAAAGCACTTAAAGATTTTCAGGTGGAAACTACTACACAGAGGAAGGAGAGAGCACAAAAGCAGCCTACATAATTAAGTGCTGCCTTTTTTTTTTTTTTAATTTAATTTTCTCCTTCATTTGATCCTCTCCTAGAATCTTGAAAGCGACGGTCTCAGTGCCAGCTGTGTTCTTTTGCATTCCTGTTGCATTGACAGGATGATCACAACAAGAGGAGCAAACAATAAATAGTTCAGGAGGTCTGTGTGATGGTGCCAAGGGGAGATGGGGCCTGTGCTGTGCTAGGACACTGTAAAGGTGATGATGCCCACCTAGATCTTGGAGGGACACTCACATTTCAAAATAAGACCAAGAGAGGGGTGCAGCCCCTTAGCTGAAAAACTGGGATTTTGGAAGGGATTTCATATCCCAGGGCACTAAAAAGGGTTTGCCAATGAAATATCATAAATAATTTGCATTTGGTAATCCAGAAGAGAGCTGTAAAGAGAAAATACAAATGGGTTGAGCTGTAAATTACTGCTGTTCCTCTCTTCCCTCTCTCCCTATTCCCTTGGAAATTAGCCAGTTGCTCTCTGGAATCACTAATTCTTACAAGCTGCCCATGCCAGTCTAGCATCAGAAAAACAGGGAGGTTTGTTTAGTATTTGTTTCTTTGTTTAACCGTCCCTTCTTTCCAAATATTTTTCAATGAAAANNNCTTTCAAATTTTTTTTAAAAAAAAAAAAAAAAAAAAAAAAAAAAAAAGTACAGACATTCCAAGAGACAGAGGGATTCCTTTTCCTTGCATGGAACCCCAACCCCATTTGGACAGAAAAATGAGAGTGTCATAGGCTGGGCTGTCGTGGTTATTTGTCAGAAACCACCATGGGACAAGGCAAGGGAGCTGGGGTGATGCTTGGGGTCTCACAATCCCCCTCTGAGAGTGCTCTTAGTGCCTTAGGGCACCAAACATCCTGCCTGGTCCTCTCCAGAGAGGCACTGTGGACTCTGGCAGTAGCTGGGAGCTCTGGTTTGGCCCAGATGGCATTTATATGATTTGGATTTTGTGGTTTTAATCACTGACCCTGAGGGAGAGGTGCAGCTTTGAGAGGGGTGTGGTGCTGCTGGGTTGAGCAGACAGAGCTGTGAGCTGGGTTTTGCAGTGCCAAGCCAATGTCAGCAGGTTGGCCAGGGAACAGGGGAGGGCAGCAGGGGCGCTGGGAGGCTGGAAATGTTCTTTTGCACCTCTCTGGGTTTGGATGGCAAGGGAACTGGGAGTAACCAAGAACCTGAAAACTTTCCCCTTTTCAGAATCCCAGAATGATTTGGGTTGGAAGTGGCCTTAAAGCTCAGCTGGTCCCAGCCCTCACTGTCCAGAGGAGGCCATTGGGATGATCAAAAATTCCCTACTGGAATGGAAAGGGCCTGAACTTGGATGAGAAAGGCAGCCCTGGAGGGATATCCCTGGGAGTGAATCCTTTGATGCTTCCTGTCTCATCCCTCTCAGGAGTACAGAAATCTCAGTCCTGGAAGGTGATCGTGGTTTCTCAGGGGTATGAGACCTTTGGAGTTGTAGGTGGAGAATTAGTGTTAATTAAGAGTAATAAGAGAGAAGAATGGGCTGAAGGCAAGTAGGGAACAGGCTGGATTTTCAGCTGATTCCATCTGTAATTTGGAACACAATTCCTACAGCTCCAGCACAGGCCTTGCACCTGAACCACACCTCCAGCTGTGGCTCCTCAGACCAACACAGGGGTGGCCACACCTGCCCAGGGTCAGACCTGTGGAAGGTGAAGCCACCCAGGTGTAGCTCCATTTGGTGCATTCCCATTAAATATTGCTTCCCAGCTGTGGCACATCAGTGTCCACTGAGATGAACAGCGTGGTTATTGGTTTAAACTCCAGGATACTGGAAGCTTTGGCTTCCAAGGTTTGGGTTGCTTTAGAGGAGACCATGCACATGTGGGTGGGCTCCAGTCCTCACCCATCTCATGATTTCCAGGACAGGTTTCAGGCTGGTGCTCCCACCCAAAAATGCTGCAGGGATTGGGAGACACAGGCTCAGGGCTTCCCCAAAACTGCTGTGAGGGCTGGAAAATGCTGCCTGGAAGCAAGAGGAAAACTGGCCCTTTCAAGGTGGATATTCTGAAGGTTAATGTCCCATTTTGCTGATCAGAAAAAGCCTCAGACAAGAAATGTGTGGCTGCAGGCATTCCCCATGGGATGGCTCAGCACTGGCAGGGCCAAGCCCAGCAGCAGGGACAGGGAGGGACAGGTGTGTCCCTCTGAGCACTGCTGACACACACAGCAGTTCTGATGGTGGGGTTTTCCTCCTCTCAGCCTCTCCTTTCCTTCTTTTCCCCTTCCCTTTTTGCAGTGAAGTGCAGAGATCTGGGACTGTGCCCATCTGGAATCGAGCCCTGCTGGGAGCTGGAGGGGAGGGCAGCAGGTCCTGCTGGAAACCCAGACCTGTGCTGGCAGCTCAGGGATGGCACAGAGCAGATCCCTCCTTGGCCATGCCCATCCTCCTTGGAGCTGGGTAGGAACACGGTTTTTTACCCCCACAGCTCCCATTTCCCTGTATTTATTTGCCAAAAAAAAAAAAAAAAAAAAAAAAAAAAAAAAAAAAAAAAAAAAAAAAGCTGAGATCCACAGGATGAGAAAATGGCTCTTCTCTCCTTTTTTTTTTTTCCTCCTTCTCCTTTCTCGACTCGCTGAGCCAGCTGGGGCAATGCCACAATTCAAGGCGTCTGGAGACAGAATCCAGCTCGCTGCCTTGTGATCTGCATGTCAAGGTGAAACTGCAATAAGATAATAATGTCAGTATCCCCAGAAGGCAGGCGGTAAAAGATACTAATTGCATTTCACTGAAGGCTTCAGAAACACTCAGCAGCTGGAAAGCTGAGGAGAATTTTGATGCTATTCTTATAAGGGAAGATTTTCTTTCCCCCCTTACGCTGTTTGTAAATCTATTACGGAACATGGGGAGTGGAAGAGGGGGAAGGGAATGTATAAAACCAGTTAAAGGCTTAATGTTTCCCATTATATTTTGTGAGCTGTAGGTGGTCTAGAGCTTATAAAAATGTAGCACATTCCCTTGTAATCAACCATAATAATTTATTATTATTATTTATTATGATTTGCTGTTATTTTGCACACATAAAGGCCCCTGCCAAGGCAATGAGAGCTCTGCACAAATAGTTAACATTTATTATAGCAGTAGTAATGTTTAAAAATATTAACTAAATAAAATAAAAATACCAGCTCTAAAAAAAAAAAAAAAAAGCTGAGGACAGCTTTGTTATTGGGAAATAAATGCAGGAAGGCAAATATCTCAGCAGAATGGCTGATACTGATTTGAATAGAAACATGTCTGGCGAGGGGGGAAGCACATTTCCAATTCTTGGAAAAACACGGAGAGCTTGGAGTGGAGATCTGCCTCCAGCAGCCAGCTCTGCTCCCAGCTTTGCCCAGCAGGAACGGGGACCCCCTCGCTGGCCAGGGCTGTGGGTGGAGGTGTGGACAAGCATCTGCTGCCCGGGCATGGATGCAGATGAGGGGTAGGTGGGTGCCTGGAAGGACTTTCCCTGGAGAGTGGCTTTATTCAGCCCCAGGGGCTTGTGATCCTTTCCCCTGTGCTTTATTGCTGTGGTGGTGTTCTCCAGGGAGGCTGGAGCCCAAATCCAGGGTCTGGGATCAGTGTTCCCCACCCTCCTCCCCATCCTTTGTCTTTGTCCTGTCTCAAATCTTTAGTGCCAGGGAGGACGGAAAAGCTTTCAATCCCCGCTTTGTGTCCTCACCAGGGGAATCCTTCGTGCCCCTTTGTGCCACTTGGGGTGCAAGTGTGAAAACGGGGGCACCGGGAGAAGGGGAGGCCACTGATGAGGGGAGAAACCATCTGAAATGCAACGGGGGAAAGGAATTTGGCTGCAGGTTTACCGCAGGGATGTGTTCCGGACATGCTGCCGAGTAAAGCAGTTGTTTATGAGCTGGGGGCGGAAAAAAGCGAATGGGTGAATAGCAAAACCTGCAAGTGCCTTTGGTTTGTCAAGAGAAGAGGTGGGAAAACTCCCAAGGGTTTTTTTTCCTGATAAAGCTGGAGGGCTGGGCAGCGTGCTGGTGAGCGGAGAGGCGAATGCAAAGCGTGCTGCGGGCTGGAAGGAGCACCTGATGAGGTCTCAATTAGCTGTAAATGTTTGGGAAGAGGGGAGAAGCATCAACAGAGACGTTCGTGTGAAAATCTCCACTCTCCCTGTACAGCCACCACCAGACAAACAAAGGAAATTTGAGGGAGAACGGGGTTAAAAAAGATTGCTGAGAGTATTCTAATGCCAGCACATAAATCAGCGCTGTGGTCCTGCCTGGGATGGCGTGGTCGTTTCCAGTCAATCCATCTCAAAAAAGATACAGCAGGAATAGAAGGGGTCAAGAGATAGGCAACAAAAATTATTGGAGACACTGCCAGACTTGCAGATGAGCAGAGAACTGAAGGATGAGGGGGAACATTTATTTTGAAGATGAGATAAATATGCGGGGATATGATCCATGCACATGAAAAAGGAGGCACAAAGAAGGTAAATCAGGGGCTGGGAGTCACCCTTGTCTTGTGAGACAGAAACCAGGGAGCACCTGAGGGGACTGGACAGGAGGGGTTGGAATGTTGCCCGTGGGACATCTGCAGCACTGCTGGGGGGGCTAACAGCACTGGAAGGGCATCTGGGTGCCCAGAACATCCAGCTCCACAAATACCAAACCTTGGAGGGGTTCGATGCTCCTTGTTGGTATCCAGGAGGGTACAAACACCTCGGACCCTCGCCCTCAGGGAGGCTTTTGGCATTTCCCTGGCACCCCAAAGCTACTTTAAACAAAGAGGAGAGGGCCACAAAGACATCCTCCCCTCTCCCCAGGGCACCTGCACCTCTCTGGGGCATCTGCCAGGGGGTGCTGGTGCTGCTTTGGGTGGTGCAGCGATGCTGCAGGAGCAGGGGATGCAGGGGNTGGGTGGTGCAGCGATGCTGCAGGAGCAGGGGATGCAGGGAATGCAGGGGATGCAGGGGATGCAGGGGATGGGGGCACCCTGAGGTGCTGCATCTCCAACAGGCCTGAGACCACCTGCAGCAGGGTGTGCCCACCACGCCGGGGCAGACACCCAGGTGCTCTCTGCTTGAGGATGAGGAGGGCTGGAGGCTCGGGGTGGAGGCTCGGTGCCGGTGCGGCTGCACGCTCCCGGTGAGGGATGAAATTGTGGGGCTGGTGGAGCTCTTGCTGAGGTTATCTGATCTCCTCCCTTCCCTGCCAGCTCTCCCCCGTGCTCCGGGGCTGCCCTGGGGCCTCTGCTGTGACGCAGCCACTCTGCCATCCCCACCCAGCTGCGGGAGCCTTCAAAGGCCGGGTGTGACCGCTCTGAGCCCAACCCTTGGTGTGACCTCCTGTGCTGTGCTGGGGATGATGAGGTTTGCTCAGATAAGGGTCTGCTCCTGCCCCTGAGTGCAGGTGGAGCCCCAAGGAGTCAGCAGGATGCTGAGTGAGTGCATCCCTGCCCTGGTACCCTGCCCCTCTGTGAGGGGGCTCCAGCTCCTGCAGTCTGGAATGATGTGCCCTGAACTGTGCCAGGGCTGTGTGTGCCTCCAGAGGCAAATCCTGATCTGTTGGCTCAAGGTGGCAGCTGTGGGATGGCTCAGCACAGGCCATCTCAGCCCCTTCCTGCAGCAGCACCCTGAGCTGAGTCACCAGCAGCACTCACACAGGTTTATTTTGGTTTTTCACCATCTCCCAGGGGGAGAAGTGCGTGCAGTGGAGTGTCTCGTTTGGGTACGAGTCAGGTTGGGTTTGTTTGGTTTGGTTTTTTTTTTAAAGCTTTAAATACCCTGCTTGTTGTACGTGTCTCTGTCAGAGAAAGCCAGGGCAGGGCTGAGCTGAGCCTCTGAAGCAGAAGTGGTGGGTTTTGCAGTGAGTCTCACTTTCTGGTTCTCTCTAGGTTTGGACTCCCCCAAATTGTTTCCCCTACAGAGAATCTCTGCTTTCAGCGTGAGAATTTCTGTTTCAGAGGGGAAAAAAAATAAATTGTGAAATGCTGAGTAGCCTGAGTTTTGTTCCCTTGGGAGCACAGCTGGGCTGGTGTCACAGCTTTCCCCAGGGACAGTGAGGGGAGCAGGGAGGGCAGGGCTGACCAGGGGGTGGATGTGGGGCCAGGCAGGTGGGAGTGCACACCCAGTGCTGTGGGGTAAAGATGTGGCAAAGCCACAGCAGGGCCTGAACCTAACCCTGGGGAGAACCCAGCCCTGGGGCCCACAGGAGAGGCTGCCAGAGGGCAATGCTCCCTGAAAATGAGTGTCAGCAAAGTGCCCAGGTCACTCCAGCTCCCTGAGCCGGGCAGGACCTTCCATCCTTGGAAATCCCCTGATGCTCAGAGCTGAGAACAGTTCCCCCTGTCCTGCTGGAGGTCACTTCACCCATTCTCCATGCCCAGCTCCTGCAGGCTCATTAGGGCAGCAGCTCTGTGATCCCATGGGAGCACTGCCTGTCTGCATTTTTGCTGGCCCCAGTGCCCTCTGGTGATCCCAGTGCCAGGTGAAGGGCACAGGTACCAAGCAGGGATCTGCCCACCCAGCAAGGAGTCTGGCCAGAAGTGCTGCAAATCCAGGCAGCTGATAAGTGACATTTCATAAATCATGGGAAGGTGGTGAAAACCTGTCAGACCTCTGGGACTCAGGTTGTTGAGGTAGAATAGGACAGGAGAGTGTCTTTGATACACTCAAGGAATACAAAATACAGGCTCCAGCCCTCACAGGCTCCTGGTCTGGAGACTGTCTGCATTAAAACCACTTTCATAGATCCATTCCAGGCTGGGGTAAATGTCCCTCTTTGACTCCTTAGTCTGAATCCACCTGCCTTGACTTAGCAACGTGGCCATTAAGGTGAGCTGGTTGTGTAGACTGCCTTTAGTCATTGGGAAGAACAGGGCAACTCATCCCACTCTGTGATAAATCAAGTGATTACTCTGCAGAGATTCTTTTTTTCTCTTGATTTTAGATGGAGCTTTGGAGTCCAGATTTAAATTAAGCACATAATTTTGAAACTCATAGCACCAATCTCCCTGTGGAGGTGGACACCACTTAGGTGTCTATCCAGTGTGCAGTCCACTGCACAATCCCTGGGGGGATATGGCCTTCAGAGGGTCAGGCTCCAATTCACTAGAGGGAAATTCTGGAGGTCAGAAGCTGCTGGAAAGGCTAACAGGGATATTCCTCACTGCAACGTTCTGGGTCTCAGTGGCTGTGTCTTATTTGGCCAAGTGTGACCTGAAAATGCTGAGCACCCCCAGTGACCATGACCAGCCTCAGGCCAGGCTGGCCACGTGTCCTCCTGCAGCTGAGAGTCAGCCCTGGAGGTGTGTCCAGGCAAACCCCACACCTGGGATTTCAGTTCCATGCACAGGCAGATTTTCAGAGGTATTTATTTGCCTCAAGTTGCAAAATGCTGTTCACTGTACAAGCTTTGGAGGAATTCACAGAAATGCCTCAGCTGTTTGATTCTGGAGCCTGACTCCCTCAGGGATGTTGTAGCCTTGTGTAGGAACCCTCTTAATCCTCTAGGTACCTTTGGGGATTTTCTGCTCAACGTCAAGTTATTGTCCTGGTGAAAACGTTAGCATTTGGTTTAACAGTGGAGGGTCTTTTGTGGTCTGAATTACAGCAAATTTACTTACAGTTTTCATTATTGGAAAGTTCAGGAGAAGGAATTATCCCACCAGGGAGTGCTGTTTAATTTCTGAGAAATCATTTTCTTGTCCTGATATAAATTTGATTGTAATGACAGGTAATTGTAGCAATAGTATAACAATGATAAACCGTTGTGGAAATGGCAGTATTTTCTGTGCAACCTCATGAAAATCCTTCAGAATGTAAACTAAATTAAACCAGAAATCCAGCTAATAATGGACTTAGTGTTTTATGCCACGTTTTGTTCACTTTTTACTCAAAAAAGGCTGAGATAAAAAGAGGAGGGAGGCCGATTCTGGGTCATGGCTGGTGCAGTATTTGAACTTGGAGAAAAACTGAATACTTGGTCTTAACCTTCTGTTTCATTAGGGTGATTATAATCCATTTAGAGATTATAGAGAGATCTTAAAATGTCAGGAATTGCCTTTTCCTATGTACAGCAGAGCAAGAATGGGGCAAGAGAGGGTTGATGAGGGCTGTGTGAATTGTGGCTTCACAGACCTGAGCCCTACCTGTGGTCTGCTCTCTAAAAAAGTTGCAGTACTGCCATTTTAGACCCAAAAAAATACTTTATTTATTTTTTTTTTTTTTAATCCAGAGTCCTTGGTGCTTTGAATCCCTGGTTTTCAGCCCTTTTTTTTCTCTAGAGGAGTCCAGGTTCTTTCTATCTGATTTGGATCTTGTCCGGGCCACAGATATCATCATGTTTTATTTGGACCGAGTGAATACTCTGCTAATCCCTTTCTTATAGCTTGGGCTTTGCAGCATCGTTTCCACCAACTGTTCCCCTTGCTGTGCCCTGAGAACAACGCTGCCATTGCCTGCATTTCAATTTCACACTGGTCTGAGTGTCGGAGGCTGAGTTCTGGCGTGCAGAATGGAGCGGGGGATTCACATTTTTAAATTAGCAGACAGCGCAAATGAATGACTGGCTCCTCCCTGGGGAAATACTCTGGATCTGCTCAGTACAACGGCCCTGAAAAGGGGGCTGCTGCTGGTAATGACACAGCCTTGGCTGGGGCCTCTGCAGCACAGGGAGCTGGAGGTGTTTGCCAGGGCAGGGGGAACGAGCTCCGAGCGCTCCCCCGGGAGAGAGGCGCGGGTGTTTGCAGTCGCTCCAGATCTCGTCTCCCAAGGAAACAATGCAAAACCAAACCTGTCTCCAGCTCTCACCCCTTGGTTTCTGCCTCACAGTGGGCTCTTCCCATTTTCTGGGTCGGAAAATAGAGCATTTGAGGAGCAGGAGGAGCAGCAGTGCCCCAGCTCCTGGCCGGATGCGCTCCTGCGCCGCCGTGGCTCAGGCAGCCAAGCGCAGCACCAGGATGTGCTTCCCTCTTCTTGAGGGAAGATTCCTTTTATTTTTTCCCCTCTTTTGCTGAGCATGTCTGTCTTGGTGGCAGCTGGCCAAGCTGGGAAAGCAGATATGTAAATGTATATATATATGTATGTACTTTGTCAGCCTGTGTAGGCCTTGGCCAGGTCCCTTCTGCCACCCTTGTATTAAAGTCACAGGGCTGGTGGCTCTTGATGGGACACAGCCCCATGGTCTCCTCTACTCTGCATCCTCCAGGGCAGCCCAGTAAAAATGAGGAGGTCAAGAAGAGACTTTGCAGATTGCTGAAGCAGGAAATCCCTTGTTAGAGGTTTCTGGTCTCTGGCTTAGAGAGGAAAACTGAGAAAACCTGAATTTTTGGAGAGGGGATGGCATATCCAAGGCATGAGGAATTGACAGGGAATTATCTGATCAACCCCTTTGATGGGATTAAATAAAAAAAAAAAGTGAAAAATAAATGCTTTTCTCTATGTTTCTTTGTCACTATTGCTAAAATATTGAAGTTTAAACAAGGAGGCTTTTAATGGAGGGTTGTCTCACAGGGTGTATTGTATTCACTGGAGTTTGCTCTCTCCTTGGCTAATTATATATATTTATCCATCTTATTGAAAGCTTCTCCAGGGCAAAGAGATGCTGGTTTATTTCTTTATTTAATAAAGGAAATGCATAGTGGAGAGAGATCTGTTAAATCTCAAGGCAGTTCAGTCTCTGATACTCCTGCTCTGGCAGGGGCTGGGAGGGAGACATTGCAGAGGGGACATGGGCAGGAGCAAGGGACTCCCACCTCCAGAGGCATTGCTGAGGGCAGGAGGGAGGGAATGCTGGGCTAGGACATCTCATTTGTGCTTTGGGCTGAGACTTCCTTAAGGATTTTGTAGGGATCCCCCATTTCCACTGATGAGTCAGGCCCAGCCCCTTTCCTGCTCTCTGCCTGCTCCAGGTGATTGCACTGCAGCTGTTATTTCCCTCCTCCTTTATCCACCCAAACTCCTCCTCGTGTGCCCAGCTTTCACTAAACATCCTCTCTCCCAAAAAATGTGGTAAAGCTGTGATCTCCTGTGCAATGTCCCTGCACTTGCAGCATTTTTGAGCAAAAGGCTCCAAAACAGAACCACGTAGTGCAGGCAGGACCAGCCCCTTCTCCATGTACCATCTACAAGGTTCATTTGAAAAACCCATCAGTGGAGGAAGAGACCTCAAACACCCCCTCCCCAGGTAAATCTGTGCTTGCCTGCAGGCTCTGCACCCTCCCCAGCTGCTCCCTGTCCAGGCTGGCTGGTGTCACCCCTGTACTGGAATGATGTTGCTGTCACACCCCACTGGGGACAGAGAGTGGGCTCAGGGCTTGTTGGGAAGATCCCAACATCCAGCAAAGGTTGGTCTGGGGGGTCACCAGCTGCCTTGCATGAGGGGCTGCATTCAGTCAGGGTGCTCTGGACACGAGCAGAAATCCTTTTTGCAGTGCTGGAGGGGCACATCAGGGCTGTGCTCCCAATCTCAGGGACCTCAGAGCACCCACAGATCTCACCCAGCAGCAGCCTCGGCCCCTTTCTGTTCGATGAGAGCGTTTCAGACACAAACCTGCTGCACCAAATGTGTGGCTGTTCCATTAGTGTCCATTTTAATCACAGAAATGTAACACTGTGAGAAAAATCACAGCACTGCCCAGACAGGGACCGGCCCGGGCAGGAAGGCGTCCGTGTGACATGGTCACAGCAAAGTGTCATTATGGCCTGCCAGGGAGCAGCAACTCCTTTTCCTGCCAGGAAGGGTTGTTTCTCTGCTTGCAGCTGCCAGACTCATGAATCCGTGGAAATGGCACAAATACGGGGGGTTATTTTCTATCTTATCAATTCTGTTTTGAAGCTTGGTGAAAAATGTGAGATCTTCATTTGAAGCTGCTGCCAGACAGGGATGTGCTGGCTCCTTGGACCTTTTTTTTACATCCTAATGATGCTGCTTTCTTTATTTTTGCTTAGCTACCCAGCCGAGCATGGTATGTTTTCTTCTGCAGGAGGACGAGCTCTCGGGAGTGTCTTCTGCTTTATGGCTTCATGCAGATTCTGCAGCTCTGGGCTGTCACTGTCACTTAGGCATTTGCTTTTTGAATCAGAGGGGGCTGTGCTCCTCATGCCTGGAGCATTTATTTGGGAATAGCTGCTGGAGGTCAGGGTAGCTGCTAAAGGGCTGAGCTGCTCTTTGGATTCACCTCCTGGACTGGCAGCACCAGCACGGGGATGACATCATCTGAGGTGATGTGGCTCCAGGCTTGGACTCCATCATCCACACCCCCCTCCCAGCTCTCTCCTCCATCCTGGCCAGCCACCCTTGAGCTGTGCTTTGTCTTTGAGCATCTCCTTCCTCTCAGGGAGAAGCAGGCCAGTGAAGTGGTGCAAGGTGAGACAGCTGGATTTTGGCAGAAGAGCTCAAACGCAGTAAACAAAACGTTGGCAGCCACTTCTGTGTGGAAGCTGAGATGGACCCCTGGGTTACAACACCCGGATCCTCAGCTGAGCTGTCCCTCCAGATTCCCTGTGCAGCTGCTAGGCAGTGCTAGAGCACAGCTCAGCTCCTCCTAAGGTGCATGTCAGAAAATAGGTCAGATGGATTGTGCTTTAAATGGGCTCATTTTCCTACAGGCGGTTGTGCTGATGAGCACAGATGCAGATACTTCTGCATGTCTGGAGCGGGGGGAGCACCCACCCCGCGAAACCAGGGGCATTGTTTTGTGGGAAAGGATGCTGATATCACTCCTGTTTTCCCAGTTAGCATCAGTCTCCCACAGCTGTCTCGGGGTTTAGTGCCTGTAACAAGCCCCAAACCAGTGTCAGGTGTCCTGAGCACACTGAGCTGCCAGGGTGCAGCTCCTGCCGTGCTGCCCTGTGTCCCCCTGGGCTTGGGGACTGATGGCAAACTGCAGAGAAACTGTTCACAGTGATTCCTGCTCAGGGGAGGGGTGGGAGAAGCCTGAGCCTGGTGCCTGAGCGTGGAGTCCCCTGCTGCCCCTCTTCCCTCCCGGAGCAGCAAACATTTCCATGAATGTTTCTGAGAGAAAACAGCACCTTGTGCCCTGCTCACCCCTGCCAACAATCGGGCTGGTTGCAGGGGTGCTGCTAAGGAGCTCCAGTGAGAGGGAAGGGGTGGGGCAGCCTATTTTAGGGGAGGTGTCAGCACCCAGACCCAGCCTGAGAGGCCCCTTCCCAGCAGCTGGAGGTGTGAGGTGCTAGGGCAGTGTGTGCAGTGCACTCTGCTGAGGGAATGCCCTCAGTTTCACTGTTTGGAAATTAGATTGCCATCTGCTTGGGGCAGGAAGCACAGAGAGCTGTGCAGCAGTTCCATATTGCTGGTCAGGAGGGGGAATAACCAACACAGGGAGATGATAATGGCCAGAGACTGAGTGTAGGATTTAAGAGGTGAGCAGTGTTTTCAGTTTAGAGCCATTCCCTGTGTCCTGTCCCTCCATCCCTTGTCCCAAGTCCCTCTCCAGCTCTCCTGGAGCCCCTTTAGGCTCTGGAAGGGGCTCTGAGCTCTCCCTGGAGCCTTCTCTTCTCCAGGTGAGCACCTCCAGCTCTCCCAGCCTGGCCAGAGCAGAGGGGCTCCAACTCCTGGAGCACTTCCATGGCCTCCTCTGGGCTCTCTCCAGCAGCTCCATGTCCTTCTGATGTTGGGGGCCCCAGAGCTGGAAGCAGCTCCAGCTGGGAGGTCAGAAGCAGAAATCCTCCCTCCTGAGCCCAGGAGAGCAGAAGCACCAACTGAGCAGAGCCTGCACACTTCCAACCTGCAGCCAAAGCTCTGGATGTGCTCCCTTCCTCCTGCCCTGGGATGGGAAGGGAGAAGCTGGCAAATCCAGTTGTGTGTGTGAGTGTGGGTTGTGAGTGTGTGTGGGGGGTGTGTGTGA
>VWYO01020744.1:15028-31908 GCA_013400275.1 Rhadina sibilatrix
AAAAAAAAGAGGAAAAAAAAAAAGAAAAAAAAAAAAAAAAAAAAAAAAAAAAGGAGGGGGGGAAAAAATGCTAAAAGCACAAGATTGGCAGAAATCATTTTTCAAAAGAAAAGAGCTTGGGGGTGGGGACGAGCTGGGAGAAGACTGTCAGGCTGTGGAAAAGTTTAATAAATTCCATGTCACTCTAAAGACCGTCATGTGCAGAGTTGCCCAAGGCCAATAAAACCCGATAAACCTCTGATAGGCTGGCTCTGCTGCACGGGCACGCGTTATTGCTTTGATACCTTACACTAAAATAGGGTGCTTTTTTTTGTTGTTGTTGTTTTTGATATGGTAAGAGGCCTTGCAGCGTGCTGTTCTTTATAAGAGATATATATATATAAAATCCATGATAAAAACACCAAAGGATTGAAGTGTGTAGCTGTCATCAGTTACTATTTAACTGAGCGAAACATGTTAAAAGCAGCAACAATACAATATAGCAGTGAACGCATGAGAGCTCAGGCAATCTTCCTCCCACATTTAAGAGAAAGTGCTTTTTAAAACTGTAATCTCGGTCGGATTCGTGGGGAGGGGGAGAAGGCAAGATGAAGAAAGCGGGGAGAAACATCTCCTATTTTTGTTTAACTTCAGCAAGTCGTTTATTTGCCTGATGTGGCAAAGCCTGGGAGCGTTTTGCTTGATTTTTCTCCCAGGATTGAGGGAAGGTGGTGAGGCTGGGGCCAGCTTGGTTCTCAGCACAGGATGGGGGTCTTGGGTGGCAGCCTGGGGAGCAGCAGCAGCAGCACCTGTGCTCCCACCTTTGGGTGGCTCAGCCGAGCTCTCCCAGCCTTTATTTCCTTCACAGGGATGATGTTCAGGGCACCTTTGCACACTGCATGGAAAAAGGGCTGCTGGGGCAGCAAACCCCTTGCTGCTGGGAATCAAGGTGGTGTTTTCACCAGCACTGAGGCAGGTTTATGTTGTCTGGGTGGGTTTTTTTTGGTTTTGTTTTTTTTTTTTTTTTTTTTTTTTTTTTTTTTTTTTTTTTTTTTTTTTTTTTTTTTTTTTTTTTTTTTTTTTTTTTTTTTTTTTTTNAGGCTGGCCCCAGGCTTTCTGTGCCAGTTTTCCAAGCCCTTTTCCTTGCCCTGGAGAAGCTGGATGGCAGATCCCCACTGTCCATCAGTGCAGCACCACCACTTCTCTATTTATTACCCATTTTTTTCCCCTTTGCTTTTATTTGTTCTGCTGGTACCTGGAAGGCAAATAGGTCACAGTTCAAAGACACCCAGTGCCAAACTGGTTGAGATTTGGGGTTTAATGGTTGCCTCTGTAAGGAGCTGGAAGTCACAACCAGGAGTTTGGAACAAGTGCAGGAGGCTGCAGAGAGCTGGGAGTGCCTGGACAGGGGAGCAGCTCCCCCCAAGCCCTGCTCTGAATTTCCACATAACTTTTCCACACATTTATCTCCTGGGCAAGCTGAAGTTTTGCAGGTTTGGGTGTCTCTACAAAGCTGAATAGTTGGAATGTCTGGGCAAGGGCAGCTTGGTTGGCTGCAGCAGGCAAGGCAGTGTAAGAAGAAACCCTTTTTTTCTATTGATATTTGAGAAGTACTTGCAGGGTATCATTTCCAAAGATGAAACTTGGCCTGGGAAGAGCTGCTGTTGAGAAGTGCTTCTCGTTGTTCTGCAAGAAATTGGATTTGATTCGTCTGAGTTATGAACCTTTGATAATCATAAGCTTACCATAGCCAATACATTTTTCTCCTAAACTCACAGCTGTTTTCTGTCATTTTCTCCCTCACCCAGACACACATTTCGCAGGGAAAAACACAACTCCAGAAAAATCCTCCCTTTCCCTCAGTGCCACAGTGGGCAGGAAGGTGCTCCTTTACAGGCTTGGCAAAACACACACAAATACAGGCTCACTAAATGAGGGGGCTTTGCCTCTTTTTTCCCTGTGGAAAGTACTCCTGATCTTCCTTCTGAAGGATCTTTGGAGCAAAAGTTACAGAGCTTGAAATTTAATTCCAGCCATTTGGAAGGTCCAAGCTGACGCTCCCATTCTTCTGGGGAACTTTGGGTGAGTCACTCAACCTCTTGGCCTTTCCCTGGCCAAACAGAGCCAAGACTTTGCCTTTTTTTTTTTTCCACAAACCCCTGTCTTTGCCTATTAAAATACAAAATCTCTTGGGTCTGGAAGATGAACTCCTGGATGGTCTCTCTCTCTAAGATTTTATTTGCAGCATCTGTCTGTGGAAGGACAAGCTATGGGCACCTCAGCAGCTTTTTACAGAGGGAGAAAAATGAGCCTTTATCCAAGATGTTGTTTCTGGTGAGATAAACAGGCAAAATTCCTGTTTGCATAAAGCTTTGCCTCATCTCTCCTCTGGCTTCCTTCAAGAGGCCACAGCTCAGCTCAGTGCAAGGAGGATGTGCTTACACAGATACCTGCAGAAGGGAGAGGTGAAGAAAAGAATCTAGAAATGTTTAATGTTGTCCACATATCAGCAGAGTTCACCCTGTTCATCATAATCCCATTTTCTGCCTCAGACGTGTCATTACTGCCCACCGGATTTGGGGAGATAGCAGCAGGAAATGAGCTGGAAAAACATCAGACAGTTTGGGTCTTTTTTTTAAAAAAAAGAAGTCATTAACACCTTTAATACATTTAATGAACTGCAAGCAGCCCTCGGAGTGGGGAGGAATAAATTCGCTGTGGGTGAGACGGTGAGGGGAGGCTCTGCTGAAAGGCACGAGGAGAGTGCTGGGTTTGTTGGGCTGGAGGGCAAGGAGAGCTGAGGGCAAGCCCTCTCCAAAGGGCAAAGAGAAGAAGGGAGATGAAAAAGGCAGGAGAGTGTGGTTCCCTCTCCTCAGGGCCCTCCCTGGGCAAATGGAGGTGTGGAGGTGGCTCCCACCTGTGCTGCCCTGCATCAGCAATATTGTAGTGCTTGCAGAGGTGGTGTCACCATGAAGGGGCAGAATCACCTGCCTGTTTGCACCTCTGAGAGAGGCACAGCATCACCTGTGTGCACAGCATCACCTGTGTGCACCCTGAGAGAGGCACAGCATCACCTGTGTGCACCCTGAGAGAGGCACAGCATCACCTGTGTGCACAGCATCACCTGTGAGCCCCTCTGAGAGAGGCACAGCATCACCTGTGTGCACTCTGAGAGGCACAGCATCACCTGTGTGCTCCCTGAGAGAGGCACAGCATCACCTGTGTGCAGTCTGAGAGAGGCACACCCTCACCTGCCCATGGCTCACAGCAGGCAGGCTCAGCTGAGCCCACCCCTGTTTGTGTTCTCAGTTTCCTGAAGCAGACCAGAGAAGGGAGGTGCAGCCAAGGTGTCAGCCCAGGCTGAGCCCAATTCCTCCCTGCCCACAGGGCTCCAAAGTGGCAGCTGTGAGACTCAACCCATTTAACCATGCCCAGGCTGGGGCAGCTCATCCCAGGGGAGCCCCTGCTGCAGCTTCCCCCCGGCCAAACCCCAGCACTTGTGTTTTGGCACCACCAGCTATGACCTGTGAGCAGCCCAGGGGCCTGGGAGCTGCACATGGGCTCTGCCACTGCCCTCTCCTGCTGGCTCCAGCCTTCTCTGATGGTGACAAAGCACTGGAGATGTTGTTCTTCCTATGCACCAGCGGTGCTGTCTGCACACCTACAGCAGATCTAATTTGCAGCACATCTCTCGGGTGGGGAGAGGAATTTATCCTTCTGACAGGCAGAGAGGGGCCAAGTGCCTTGTCCAAAGCATGGAGCATGCCTGTGAATTAACAGGGACTCAACCCAGACCTGAATTGTGCCCCAGCTCCTGGCACACACACCCTGCCTGCTGGCAGCTGCTGGAGCGTGAGGGGAGAGCAGAGCAATTTGTTTTGCAGGTTGCTCATTTATAAGGACAGGCCCTTTTTGGGTTTTGCAGCAGTTCATAATTTAAAATTGTCTGGGCTGTCATGTCCCCCGTGCTCAGGGCTCCCGTGGGGGGCAGGGGTGGGAAGCTGGGCTGAAGAGGGGGCAGAGGCTGCGAGGAGCAGTGCTGGGGGCTCTGCTGCACAGCCCTGCTGGCACTGAGTGCTGGCTCCAGGCACGAGCCCTGGGCTCCCTTCCAGGCTGAGCAGAGCCTACAGGATTTAGCAGGAATAAGCTACAGTGCCACTTCCCTGCTCTCTTGTCCCTTCCCATATTGACTCTGGCAGCCTGGTACAAGTTTGCCACCTCCCCAGTTTGTCCCAGTCACGGCACCTCCTGTCCCATCCCATCCCAGTTGTTGCCCCTTGGGCATCTCAGCCCAAATCCTCCCTTCTCTGACCTCTCTCCCCTTCTCCCTTTCCCTGAGACTCTGCCAGTCTCAGTCCTCCCCTCCCTGGCTCTTTCCCAACCCCATCTCTGCACCAGGGCAGCCTCCAGCACCCAGGGGACAGCCCTGCCTCCTGCCTCACCTTTCTGCAGCTCCTCATCAGCACAGTCAAAAGCACCTGGCAAAGGTAAGGCCTTGGCCACCACGCTCTGAATTTCAAGTTCCTCTCCTAAAGCCTACAAAATTTCCCAAAAATTTCCTGCCAGCACAATTGTCCCCATCCTCCCCACAAAACCAGCTGGGCTGCAGAGGCTGGAGCTGGTGCTGGGACAGCTGGAGAGGCACACGCTGCAGAAAGTTTCAACCCAAACAATTAAATCCCTGAAAGAATTTCCAAAAGCACCTAAGCAGGTTACATGCCTAATTCTCAGAGCCCAATGGGACTTGGACATCTAATCTTCTTAGCTGCTTTTGCAAATCTTTGCCAGGTGCCTGTTTGCATGTTTAGGTGCTCTAAAACCTTTGGGAGTCTCAGCTGTGGAGTGTGGTCAGTTTGGGTCAGAGCAGAATTGCAGCAAATCCCATCTGGAGAGGGTTATTTGGGCTTAAATCTGAGCTGGGCAACCAGCAGGGTCCCCTAGCCCTGCTGAGGGACACCATATGTCCTTCGTCATTTTGCTTTATTCTACTTTTGGCAGATTTATCCTGGGCAAGGCAGAAAGGCAGAGCCTTCCCTGTGGGCCCTGCCCAGAGAGCCTCAGCTCTACCAGGTACCACAGAGAGAGACCCTGCTGTCAAAACCCTCCCTGTGCTGTGGGGTTTGTGGCAGATCTGGCCCATAATGACCATTGCTGTGTGTGACTGAAGCTCCAGGGCAGCAGGAGCAAAGGCAAAGCCTCCAAGCAAGAGCATTGCCTGGTTGGGACTGGGGCAGAGCAGCTCTTGGTGGAACAGCAATGCTTCTGTCCTCTCAGTGCTGCTGAAAAATCAGGAACTGACCATGCTGAGCTCCTGGCCAACGCCTCTGATGGAAGGAGAAACTTTGGGGAGCTTTGGAAAATCAGGCTACAGGTTTTGAGTGTGAAACACAGACCCAAATGAAAACCTTGGCTGTAGGACAGCAAGGACAGCCCTGATCTCTGGGAACAGGGGGAGATGCTCCAGCTGACAGCAAGAGGAGAAGGACTCAGAAGTCCTGTGTGCTGGCTCCTTGGAAGCTCAGGAGAGCAGCAGCAGTGCCCAGCACCCCGGGGGATGCCCACACTGCCACATCCACCAGCCCCAAGCCCTGACAACCTCTGCACACCGGGACTCTGACCCCCTCCTTTATCCAACCCTACCCCACCCCCAAAAAGTGACCCCATTTTCTGGGAAATTATTTCCAGTGCAGTAATTGCAGGCTGGAAATTAGACCCCAGCCTTCAAAGAGCAGGCTCTGAAGTGCACATTAGCTCTCTGCTGGGATGAGCCATCTTACCAGTCCCTGCTCGTCTCCTGCCTGAAATTATGTTTGACTACAGGGCATGAAATGTTATTCATCCTTCCCCATCTCCCTCCCATCCGTTTCTATTCAGATTCAGCACTGAGTGGTAGCAGCAGCAGGTATATGAAAAGGATTTTCAGGTGTTCATGTGTCTTTTCTTTCTTTCTTTTTTTTTTTTTTTTCTCCCCCAGTTCCCCTTTTATACATGAGAAAGCAGCATGAAAGGCAAAGCAAATGAGAATGGGGAAGAAAGTGCTGGATTTGAGGCAATCTGTGAGCATGGGGGTGTTTATTATCTGCAAGGATGAGGCTGTGATGTGCAGGGTGAGTGGCAATGTGGCCCCAAGAGCCACCTCTCCAACGGCCCTGGTCAAGGCTGGCGTGGAAAGGGTGGTGCCGAGGCAGCTGATGGGCACGGGGTTAATTCTCATTTCACTCCCTGGCAGCAGCAATTTCACGGATCTCGTCATCTGTGGACAGTTGCAGAAAGGGGAGATCAGAAATGACAAATATCTACATTACCTTCAGAGATTAAAATGCCACCAAATGGTCTTTTAATATGAAACCGCTGGTGGCTCTGGGATTTGGTTGGTATAAGGGACCATTGTCAGTTTGGGATTTATTTTATTTTATTTTTTTTTAAAGAACGAAACACACTGAGAAAAACATTAAAAAATTGCAGAGGTAGCTGGAATTTGGAGGCTACCATGAAAAGCAGACTGGATATCTGGGCTGGACATCTCCCATCTGCATGGATAATTGACAATCGTGTATTTTTCCCAGCAGTCAAAAACAGAGTTAGTTTTAAACAGATAGAACTGGCTCTTGCCGTTTTCTTGTCAGTGTTATCTCATTAGGATCAGTACTTTTCTTTGCTTTTCTATAAGCCTGAGAAAATCAGGGGGATGGATTTCCTCTAACAGGATAAAATCCTGGCAAAGGATTTTGGAGAGGTGAGATAAGAAATTAACATTAAGAAACGCGATCGCTATCGTGCGCAGAGGTTTTGCTGCTGAAGCCCACCTGAAGCTTGTTTTCCAGCACATTTACATTTCCAACAAGCTCCAGCTCTTGCTGATTTGAAGCTGCGGGGTGTAAAAACCCCCCGGGGCTCTGCCTGGCTGAGAATTGCCTCTCCCTGCACGTAGGGAATCCGGTGTGATGCCGACCTTGAGGCTCCAAGGGGACACGGGGAGAAGGGGCAGGAGGGCGTAGGGGACGTTGTGCAGATGTTGTGTGCTTGTGATCATGCTCAGGGCAAATTAAAGCAGAACTCTGCAAGGTTTTATTTCGGTTTTCTTTTTTTTTTTCCTGCTGGGGACCAGCAGTGGAGGTCCCTGATGGAAGAGCCATCCCTGCTCCTGCGTGACTGGAGGGGGCTTTGGGGTATTTTCCCTCTTGTGTCATCTCTTCCCCCATCCCTGCTCCTCTTTAGCTGCCACCAAGTCTCTTCTTGTGCTGCAGGAGGAGAGGAAAAGGGGAGGGAAGGAGCCAGTGAGGGGTCTGGGTCAGGCTCTGAGGTGCTCAGGGGAGGAAGGTGAGGAAGAGGTGGCTGGCACAGCAGCATCCCCTCCAGGCTCTGTCCCAGCTCCCAGCAGGAGCTGCTGTTCACTGCTGGAGGTCGGGACACACCATAAATCAAAAGCTTCTTGTGCCCTTTGATTAATGCCCAGGGAGGTGTGGGGTGGCACTGCTGGTGTCCCCAGCCTGGGAGGGGGTGGCAGAGATGGATCTGGGGGGCTGCTGCAATCAGCATTTGGGGGGCAGCGTGGGCATGGCCAGGGCACCACTGGGCTGGGGCAGGAGAAAGGAGGGTGTTCTCCCCCCTCTGCCAGAGCAGCAGCTTGGGAAGTGTGAGCAGCAACCTGGATCACACCTTTGCAGGTGTCCTGGGGGAGGAAAAATTAAAGAGAAGAGACAGGGTGACTCTCCAGGTGTTTAAGAAGAGTCCTTCTGGTTTGGCTTAGAGAGAAACCAGAGGCTGGAGAATGAAATGGGAGGGTGATGGAAGCTGCTGATGGGGGTGGGAACTGACAGCTCGGGAGCAAATGAGACACGACAGAAAGGGGGGAGATAATTTAACAGGCTTGGCCTGATATTGTCCTTCATAGTCATGCCTTGATTTTCTCTTGCTTTAGGTTTGTCAGATCTGATTTTGCAGAGGGGATGCAGGGGGGACTGCTCTGCCCCACGTGTGCTGCAGAGGTGCCCACGCAGCCGCCTGTTGCTCCTCCGAGCCACAAGCATGCAAGAAACATTTGGTTTTAAATGCCTGGAAGTATTTTCACGTCGTTAGAATGACCTCTTCTTCGCCATGTGCCTTCTTGAGAGCTGTTGTGCTATTTTTGCTCCAAATTTCAAAACAAATCCCACCCCCTAAGGCAGAAACCAAGAGCAGGAGCCATCAGGAGCTGTCAGCTTTGCTGAACTAACCAAAAACTGAGATTTCCAGCCAAAGCCTTTGACTTCTGCTGTTCACCTCGAAGCAACAGGCTGCAAGCCCTGCACCTCCACCCTGCTCCCGAGGCTTGGCAGCTCCCCTGCTGCAGGAGGTGTTTGTGGTGGAGCAAGGGGAAGGTTTGGGGGGATTTATGTTCTGCTGGAGCCTCAGGCAGGCCCAGCCTGGCTTCACCCCACAGCCCACCAGGCTCCTGCATCAGTTCTTGGTGGGGTCTTGAGGCTGAGGTATAAATCTGTGCCCTGAAAGCTGCTGGACACCAACTTTCCCAGCGAGAGGGGATGTCAGGAGCTCCCCTTCAGGGCAGTAACTCTCCTGTCCTTCCCTGTGGTTGCTGGGCTCACCCTCACTGATTTTTGCCTGCTGTGACACTTTGGGAGGGACAGGACACATGGATGGCTGCGAGGACAAGCCACAGCCCCTGGGGACTGCAGTCAGACCCTCAAGGGCTGGGAGAAGCAACTCAGCTCCAGGAACCCACACGGATCCTGCTCCCAGTCCTGCCCAGGGCAGGTGGGTCCTGAGCCAACCTTGTGCTGCTCCACGAGGGCCTCCCAAGCCTTGAGGGGTGAAGAGTTGTCCCTAAGGATGGTGCAGACAGTCCCCAGGGTCACTGCAGGCTGGGTGTCCCTCTTCCAGCTCCACATAATAATAATAATAATTGATAGATGAGTGCCCCTCTTCCAGCTGCACATATATCAATCACGATCATCATCATGCTTTTAATATTTAACCAAAGTGGCCACATAAAGTAATTTCTTAAGCCCTTTGCCCATGGCAAATGTCTTAGAAGGGCATAAAAGACGAGCTCTAATTTTCCTCCCTGGCCTTTTTTTATGGCTGTTGCCTGGCACAGCTCCTGAGGCACAGGTTCTGGGAGCTTTGGAGGCTGGTCCTCCCCTGGAGGGCAGGCAGGACGTGCCTACCTCCTCTGCAAAGCCAGAGGCAGGGAGCTGCTGGCAGCCAGGAGCTCTCAGGAAAATGCTGCTGCTGGGAGAGGTTCTAATTGCCATTCCCCTGCAGATATTTGCTTTGGTCTCCTCAGGCCGGGCTCTCCTGGGCTCCTGCTGGGCTGTGAAGGGCACGGCAGCTCTGATGGGGCACACCCGGATCTGCGGCAATTTAAAAACCATTCCTCAAACCCCAGCCTCCCGGGCCGAGCCAGATGGGGATTAGAAGGGGTTTGCCACGTAAAATAAAATCCCAAGGCATGTCCTGGTGGTGAGTTTAGCGATCACAGGGGTGGGTAATCACAGGGAGGGGGTGAATCTTGGCTCTAGGGATGCCCTGTGGTGCTTGGGAGCTCCATTTGCTGCTGGAGGGCTCAAGGTGACACTGCAGGTGACACAGCCCAGCTCAGGGTGACACTGCAGGTGACACAGCCCAGCTCAGGGCTCACTGCAGCACCAGGGGGCCCTGGGGGTGGTGTTACACCCCCAAAGAGCTCTTCTGGGAGTTGGCACTGGGGGACAACTCAGTGGCTGTGTCCAAGCCTCCCTGCTGAGCTCTGGGTGTGATGTCAGTCCAGGGAGGAGGCTGGCCTGCCCTCCCAGGCAGAAGTTCCTGCAGAAACGATGGAAAAATGCCTGTCCTTGCTTGGGTAAATCCCACCTCATCATTCCCAGGCTGTGGAGGGGGGCTGGCCTGTCAGGGAGCACAGCGTGAGGGGCTCAGAGGAGCCTCTGCCCATATGCTGGGTACCAGTGCTGTGCACAAATGTTCTGACTGGGAAAAGCCCTGCACGGCTTGAACCTGCCATGAGCTCCTCTGTGGCTCTCTGTAGGGGTTACACAATGCTCTCTGTGTGTTTAGCACTGCAGAGCCAACAGAGCTGAAAGAAGGGCACCAGGACCCCCAAATCCATGCCTAGGCAGGGTCAAAGCCTGTTTGCTGGGCCTGGATCTGCACTAAGCCCCCTGTACATAATGCAGGGTTGAGGTGCTGAGGCTCAGAACTTTTTCCTCAGGTGTTTCTTCCTGGGGCAAAGCAGGGAGAAAGGAGCTCCACGGTGCCCAGGGCAGGGATGGACATCACCAGCCAGCCCTGCCATGCCCTGCCTTCCCTTGTGGCAGCCCCAGTGCCACTCAGTTTTATCAGCAGCCTGGCCCAACGTAAATTTTAATTGTCCACATCCCTCTGATGCCCACTTCAATAGGCTGCCCCAGGATGCAGCACGTGAGGAAGGTGAGACGATCCTTTCTTAAAAGGACATTGCCCAGTGATTTTTCACAAGGCTTTGAACAGTTCTGCTGATTCTTTCATTTTTAATTGGTTCCCCTTGGAAAACTGGTGCTGGAATCTGTGTCCTTTCATCATTTTGTGCCGCGGATGCCAGCGGTGCGCTCGGAACCGCGCCGGGCACGCGAGGGGCTGGGGTGGCCTCAGACATCCTGTCCATAAACTAGGTCAGCCCTTGACAAAGGGATTTCAGCTGGTGCTGCCATCCCAGTGCAAGGCCAGTGGGGGTGCTTGTGGGGAGGTTTGATTTGAAGAGCCCCATGGAAAGGTTTTCCTCACCCTGAGCAGCGCCCTGCAGCTCTGTGGTGTGGGGTCATGGGGGTCTGCAGCCATTCCCTGGGACCAAACCCTGACCTGAAATGACTGTGTGGGTCTGCTGTGGGGTGGGGAAGGGGAAAGGCAGAACTGCCAGCCTGGTGATGGGGTTAGGTGGGGCAGGGCCCTCCAGCCCAGGGAAAGCCCTTGAGCAGCATTTTGGGGTCTCACTGGGTCTCGTTACTCCTGGGTCCACCTTGGCTCCTTTGGGAAGTCCCCCACCTGCAGCATCCTCTCAGCCAAGGGGTGAGACCTGACCACTGCCACCATCCTGGCTCCCACCACCACAACCCCAGCGTGGCACTCACCACCCTCCTCACCAACCTCAGCTGTGGCCTCAGGGCCACAGTTTATGGATTCCTGTCCCCTGCCAGGCAGGAGGGTCACCCATCAGAGAAGCTGGAGTCTGGCACAGAAGCAGGAGGGATGGAGAAAAAGTACAAGGAGATAGAAATTTGGAGTTTTTAAATTATTTTTAGAAAACAACAATTTGCAAAATGCCTGATTTCCTTCTCTTGTGGTCAGGTTAGTGCAAGGTGGGTATGGCTCAGCAGTGATATCTCCATCACCTGAGCAGGTGCAATGAGACAGCACCCACACACCAGCACTGCCACTTTTGCCTTTCCACGAGCTGAGAAGCCCATCTGGGCAGTGCTTCCCTCATCCCCTTCCCCTCATTGCTTCCCCTTTGCTGGTTTCTTGCTCCCAAGAGTCCCCCTGCTATTTAACCCTCCCACCCTTTGAACTTCACCTGTCCCAGGCCAAAGGTTCAGTGCAGCCTGGTCCTGGGGAGCAGCCATAAAGGGCAGATGTGAAAGGGGCATTGGGGTTTTGGAATAGAATCACAGAAATCCCACAATTGTTTGGCGTGGAAAGGACTTAAACATCTTGTTCCATCCCCCTGCCATGGGCAGGGATTTCTTCCACCAGACCAGATGGTTCAGGGCCACATCCAACATGGCCTTTTAGGGAAGGGGCAGCCACAGCTTCTCTGGACAGCCTTAATAAATGTAATAAAACACTTCTGGCAGTCAGGAGTGGGCTAGTGGAGAGAGCTGGGTACTGCTGCCCATGCACAAGAGCAGAGCTGGTGTCCCACACTCTGCTCAGCTTCAGAGGGGAGGCTGATGTGAGGCTGTGCCAGGGCAGGGATGGCTCCTCTCCTTCTGTCAGCTCAGCACTGCCCGTGTGATGGGCTGGGGACACAAACCTTCACCCTGACCTCTGCTTGGGCACCAGCCTTTTCACCACCTTTGAGGGCAGTTTTATACTCCTCATTCATTCCTCAAAATAATTTGGTTTGTGGCTTTTTGGAGTCCATTGAGGGAAGCTGTAGATGTTGTCCAGCGCAGCGCAGGGGAGGTTTTGGTGGGTCACAGCAGTGCCAGATCCATTGGTGTGTCCAGGGATGCTGCTCAGAGCTCAGGAATTAAATTGGGGTCAAACCCAGGAGGCTCAGCACCAGCTGCTGTGACCAGGGACAGGTCTGGGGAGGCAGCAGCAGGGAGCAGAGCACCCCCAGCACCTCTCAGCAGGGCTGGGAAGCAGCAACTTACCAAGGGAAGGTGCTGGCCCTGCAGGCACCACCCCAGCTGAGACAGAGGTGGTGACTGTGCTGCTGGGGATGGCAGCCTGGAGTGGAGGGAAGAGCCTTCTAAAGCCCAGCAGGAAAACAGAAATCCTCTTCACAGCAAACTGCCTCCACTTCCACCCTTGCTCCCCTACTTGTGCTTCCCTCTGTAGTTCAGGACAAAGAGGATGGTGACACTTTGTCACTTTTTTCAGCTGCTGAGCTCACCAGTGCTTCTCTTTGCTTGGGGCAAGAGGAGGTGATGGGTGTCCCAGCAGTAGCTCTGGATCTGGCTGGGGATGGAGCCTGGAGCCAGAATCATCTCTGTGCCCCTCCACCTCCCCCAGGTAGGCTGCCTGCCTCCATCCTTCCTGCTGCCACAGACCTGCCTTTTACGAGTCTTTAAAGATAATGAAAGGACATACAAAGCTTAATATGAGTCAAAGTGTTTTCAAGAAATGTCAGCTGCCAAATGTCTCTATTTAAATAGGGAAAAGGGGGTTTTTTTGGTGGGTTTTTTTTTTTTTTTTTTTTTTTTTTTTTTCCCATCTGTAAAGCACAAAACCACACTGCTGCGTTAATTCATGAAAATGCCACGGAACGTGGCGGTGAGAAGTAAAAAGGGAAAAATGACCAGGTCAGCTCCACTGCCAAGGATGAGTGAAGTGCTGAAAGGCTGAACAGAAAACGTGGTGTTTGAAGAGATCTGGTGCCTGATTTAAGGCCGTCCTTCCCTCTGTAGTTCCTGTGCTATTGTATCGCACACGATGGGCCCTGGAGCAGAGGCTGTGCTCCAGCCGGCACATTTGTACCTTCAGCAGGAAAGAAATATGCAAAAAAAGGAGGGTTTTTTTCTTTTCTTTATTGGGGGGTGAGCTTATTTTCATTTAACAGCCTTTATCTCCTGTCCTTGTGCAACAAATCTTGTGCCCAGCTCAGACCTGCCCTTGAACTCTGCAGCCTCCGGGTGTTTCCCAGCGCAGACCTCAGAGCACAGGGCTCCCTCCAGTTTTGTTTGCACATTGAAAAGGGCCTTGCATCCCTGCAGGATGTTCCTCTGGGCAAGAAAACCCCATCTCTGTGGCAGGAAGGACCCCCAGTCCTCACCAGCTGCTTGCTCTGGTGTTGCTGCACACAACATCTGCCATGCCAGGAGCTGGGATCCAGGAACTGGGATCCAGGAGCTGGGATCAGGAGCTGGGATCCAGGAGCTGGGATCCAGGAGCTGGGAGCAGGAGCCTGCAGCCCAGTGGCTGTTTGCACAGTGAGATTCTATTAGCTGAGTTACTGCTGTAATTTCCTAATGGGACGGGGAGCACGCAGGAAATGATAGAAGTGTGTAATTAAACCAAGCCTATCTGAGGATCTTCCATTACACCACGGTAATTTCTGGGTCTCAGCATCCTTCTCTCCCTCTTTTAGCAGTGGGAGAGAAGGGAGGCGTGAGCATGGTCTTTTCCCTTGAAGCTGTAGGTAGTGCACCTTTATGGTCATAAATCCCTGCTTATTTATGATCCAGGGAAGTTAACCTTCCAAATCAGATTACACAGATAATTCTGTGCCTTGCCTCTGCCTGGCTGGCAGGAAGAAGGACTGCCAGGGAGGAGGCACTTACTCCAGCAGTGGAATCCGTTGTGTATGGGAATTTAGCAACATCTTTCTGAATAAATGGAGAACTCTCCTTTGGGACTCACTGTTTTTTATTGCAGGAGCTATTAAAACACTATGAGAGCAGCAGGGATCAGGGCAGCAGGTTTGGTCTATTTGCAGAGGGTAGTTAACCTGGTTATTTAAGAGTCCAGCTGTAGATGTTCCTCCACATTCCTGAACTGCAAAGAGTAAAAGCCACAGCAGTTTGCAAATTCTCCTTCCACGCTCCACTTCCAGGACTTGCTGTTCTCTGCTCAGGGACCTGCTCCTGACACTCAGGGCAGGTCTGCCAGTACCTGGTGTGATCAAACACTGCCAGACCCAGCAAAACATCACAGCACAGATGCACCATTCCCACTGAAGCAGGCAGGAGCCAACATTTTAAACACAAAGCCAGGCAGCCCAGGTTTTGCCCCAGAAAAAGCCCCGCTGGAAGAGGCCAGGAGGCTGACAATAGGTGCTGTGCACAGAGCAGAGATGTCACCTTTAGGGTTATCCTGGGCACAAGCCCTCAGGTGATTGATGTCTGACACCTTCAATGCAAAGCTCCTCTTCACTGGGTCTGGTTTTTTGACAATGCAGCCCCTTTTGCTCTCGATGAGGTGAGCACAGACTTTGCCCATCCAGGCAGCTTGGAATAAAGCACTGAGGAAAGTGCATCTGCACTGGGAAATAAACACCTTTGCCTGGCCTTTTTAGTGAGCCTGATCTTCAAACTGCTGCATTAACACAGGCCCATCCTCACTGGGAATATCAGCTTTTCTTACATCCTTGTCCAGCTTACAGTGTTATTGTTGGGACAGGGTAAATAGTTAATGCAAACAGATATTTTAGGGCAAGGAGGGATCTGAGATGCAAAATTTAGACTTGCAAGAAAGCAAAACATCCCCAGAGCTGCACTGAATTGGATTCAAGGCTCCTGAGGTTAGAGTGGGACAAGCAGAATGGCAGACTCACACAGCCCTTCTTCTCCTTCAGTCAAGTATTTCATCATTTTGATGCAAATAAGTGATCTGTGACCAACTCGCTGAGATCTGTGCATCTCACTGGCAGCTGGCAGAGTTCTTTATTGTCCCATAATTCTTGCACCAACATACCACACCCTCTTCTTCTCTTCCTTTGAAAACTTTGGCTCTCCTTCTAATTAAATGGCTCTGCTCTAGCATCAGCACCCCTTGGTGGGACCAGCCTCAGCAGTCATGTGAAAGGTGAAAATTGGAGTGTCTCTTTTGAGGAGATATCAGGCTCACTGGCAATTTGGAGTGAATTTCCCCCTCTCTGCCCTGTGTTAGTTGCAGACAGGTTGGAACACAAGGAGAAATGCAGAATCTCTCCCTCCAGAGACAGGCAGAGCAACCACCCAGCAGGTCATACACGCAAATCTGAATCTGTGGTGCTCATCACAGCCTGATAATATTGGCTAAGGGTGGCAGAGAGGATGTTCCTCATACAGCCTCTGTGAGTCAGTTCTGGAAAGGGATAGATCCTGCTGCCTGGAATCTCCTGGGCAGAGGCTGCAACCTGCCAGATTTTACCACAGAGACAGTCCAACCACCAGGAACTGGTTTAAGTCCAACAAACGAGACCCTCAAGAGATCTAAGAGCCATTGGGGTGTGGCCCTCCAGATATGATAATGGAATAATTTAGGTCAGAAAAAACCTTTAAGGTCGTCAAGTCCAACCATGAACCCAAGGTCAAGGCATAAAGCCATATCATTTGCGCTTGATATGGCTTTACAAAAACATAAAGCCATATCAAGAATAAAAACACCTTAACAACTCCGAAAACAAAAAAGCAAGCACACAAACATAAACCACCATACCTCATGTCCCCAAGTGCCAAGTCTGTATGTTCTTTTAATATCTCTAGGGATGGCAACTCCACCACTCGCCTGGTTGCTGCTGGTTGCACATGACAGGGAAGATGGGAATCTGAGAAAAAACACCTCCCTGCTACATGAAATGAGTGTCACTGCATGAAATGAGTGTCACTAGCACTAAGAAGGATGGGAGAAATAAAAAGAAAACAACCTAAACATGCAGAAATCTGTGAGGTCTCTGGAACGCCACAGCTACTTCAGGCCTGCCTGAGATGCTGAGTACTTGGCAAAGGCAAGATCCAGGCAAGCAGGGTGTTATTCTGTATTCCTATCAGAGTATTCAGAGGTTTGTATCCTTAGGTTATTGGCATCCTGGGACTGTGGATTATGGAGCTATAAATTACCACCATTAACTGTCACAGATGTGACTGAAGTGCCCAGCTGGAGACAGCACACCCCAGGACCTGTTCATCCAACATGACACATCAGCAACTGGACCCATCTAATCATCTGGACCCATCTAATCATCTGGACCCATCTAATCACCTGGATGAATGTCATAAGCCTGGAAGGAGAAGTTTTGAAACAAAGACTTGTGGCCTTTCAGCAAAGGGTCCCAGCTGCAGGTTTGGTGGTGGCAGGGACTGTGCAAAGAGGCATCTTCCCCACTGCTCAGGTGCCTGTGGATTCATTCACCTGCTGTTGCTTTCTCAGAGATGTGCTGTGAAGCCTGTAAGCCAAACAAGCCTAGATTTCAGTGCTTGCCCATGGTTACTCTGCAAAGAGACTGCAGGCCCTCGTGGTCCTCCCCTCCCAGCACACCTTCAGATTGTGCCTGTGCTGAGGAGGCAAGGAGTGTGATCCTGGCCCTTGCAAAAGGAGGATCCATTGCATGGACTCTGCCAGGCTCTGGGGCAGCAGGGAGGTCAGGGAGGCTGCTGGGAGCTCCCACCAGCCACGCTCCCTCTGGAGCTCCAGGCCGTGGAGGCTGCAGGTGCCAGCCCTCGCTGCTCCTCTGGGTTTGTCAGTCCAGAGCAGATTTAAACAGTCCCAAGAAAAAAAAAATA
>VWYO01020750.1:9965-30270 GCA_013400275.1 Rhadina sibilatrix
GAGAGTGCTCCCTCCTTCCCTCCCTGCCTCCCTCCCTCCCTCCCTCCTTCCTTGCTTGCTTCCCGGAGCGGCGGGGCGGGCAGACGTACCCATGGCGAGGAGCAGAGGCGGCAGCGCCGCGCCCGCGGAGCCCATGTCCGGCGCGCTGCGAGGTGGGGCCGGTGCCGCTGCCGAGCTGGCCGCTTCCCAGGGCGACACTGAGCGCCACCTGCTCCCGGCCGCCCCCAAATACTCCTCCTCCTCCTCCTTCTTTTCCTCCTCCTCCTCCTCCTCTTCCACGCCCCCTGCGGTCCAGGGCCGTGGAGGGGCCGCAGGCAGCTCCTCCCGTCTCCTGCCCTCTCCCCGCGCCCGCGGCGGTGCCGGCGGTGCCGTCCGCTGCAGGCTCTGAAACCGGGTTGTTGCTTGCCCTCCTCGGTTCTGCCCTGGTTCTGTTCCCTGTAGGAGACCCTCCTACGGGGCTCGCCCCGCCTAGCGCTGCCCAAGGCTGCCTGCCCTTGCCTCATGGGTGCGCTGGAAGGAGGGCTTCGGGATCGGGACACCCACCACCCCCGCCCTGGACAACAGTGTTTAGGAGGGCTGCGGATGCCTCTTTGGTGTCAGAAATGTGTAGAACAGTCGTTAGCCTGTATTTGTTGAGCAGTGTAGAGTGGTTATCTGCCTCGAGTATTAAATTGCACAGTTGATGACACCGAGTCTACATCTTCTTTTTTACATGAAATTCTTGCAGAATATGCCCCCAAAGATGCAGGAAAGAAACAGGATCCAGAAGCATTGTCACACAACAGTCTCGAATTTGGCAGTGATGATGAAGATGTATTGCCTAAGCAAAATGACTGTCTACATTGCCTTAGATGCCAGGCCAATATCTGGGAAGACAAAGAGAATCAAAGCCAGTAAAAATAGTAAGATGAGGAGTTTGACTTCCTAAGAAATCAGAAAGAATTCTTCTGCAAGGTGCTGTGTGGCTTTCAGTCTACCTAGCCTTATCAGCACTGTTTGAATACTGTATGTGCAGAATATTTCAGAAACATGCATTGTCTCCATCCCACAGTTCCAGTAAATACCAAACTTTATGGCACTACCTTTTCATACGGAATGCATTTCATTTTGTACAATGAATTCTGCTGAATAATTTGAACTTCTTGGCATTAACACTGTGTAATGAAAAAGACAGTTGGCCTGGANAGCTTCAGCACCCAGACTGATCCAGAGATCTATGGAAAAATTGTGATGGGAAGAGCAGCCATGGGAGTTTTTCTTTCCATCTGCACTGAGTGTATACATGCATGTGCCACTCCAGGAGAGAAAGGAAAATCTGTACTTCTGCAAGGAAGAAGAAGAAGAAGAGGACTAATTGATAAATTCTAATGGAAAGGCAATAAAAAACAAAATCAAAAACAAAAAAATCCACAGCATAGAGTAAAATTGTTTCTTAATAATGGAACAAACCCAGAATTGCCCTCTGCCCCACCCTAAAATAACCTCTGCAGACTAATGTCTCAGTTTCCTAAGAAACAATGTCTTTGATTCAGTTACATCATTCTAATTATAAATATACCCTTAGGATATGAAACTTTCTTTGTCATCCAGACACAATGTTGAAGAATAAGTTCTCACACACAAAGGCTTTCTCCCAGAGTGCTGCTTCTAAGATCAACATTCTTCAGTGTTTACAAAGAATAGGTTGTAGGAGAATAAATACTGTGACAATTACTATATTCTTTAACAATACTCCCTTAGATGAATGCTTTTGTTTTAAATTACTATAAGCCATTTGATAACAAGCTTCTCATATAATCCTGAACTGTACTTTGCATATTATAGGGAACAAGAGTTTATACATTGTATGATATTTCACCCTTTTTGACTCACTTCAGAAATTTTATACATATATTGCACATGTTATTGTTCACCTACACTGATAATCAAATTATTCAGAGAACAGTTTGATTAGTGCTCCTTATCTCTGCGCTATGAAATGGAGTCTGATACACACCCTTTGCTTTGCACATGTTTGTTATTTAATGATGTTTTATTGCACCTTGTCACACCTGCATGTCATTTACCATAGGGACACTTGCCCAAACCATCATATCTGCCTGAGCTGATTTGCAAAGTTTCAGACTTGGTTCTATGCAAATACAGTGTGCTTGCACATTAGAATAAACTGTTTTGTTATCAAGGGCCAAACAAATTCTCCACAGTAAGGACTGCATGAAGCATGTTGCTTGATCACTATGAAAAGATCACTATAGTGTCGCTCTGATTTTTTAGCCTCCTGATGTTTTCAGTTTTTGAATTCCTTCTCATGCAAGTGTTATAAATAGAAGTAAGGTTCATGGTAAATACAAATACGTTTTTCATTCCTCTTCCAAGGAGGGAACAATTGATGGACTTTTGGTTTGACCAATGTGATTGAAGAGGTGGCAATCTCATCCAATCCACGGTCTTGGTGTAAACACTGTATAATTGGAGTCACACAGAATAAAAGTCAGAGCATCTTACCCTGTCAACTGGAACGTGTCTTCCTTTCGTGTCCTGTTGGGACACTATAGTTTTTGTATTTTCAAGGAAAAATAGAAGATGCAAAGTGGAGATAATGAAGAAATGTTTGCTTTTAAAAGTTATCCTGGTGAACACATACTTAATGATCAATTTTACAATTTATGCATGTTATTCTGGCTTTTTAAAGTGATAAAAAATGGACAAATTCATGCCAGCCTTTTCAGAGAAATATGCAGGTTTTTCCATTTTTTTTTGTCATTTGCAAGGTCTGACCACAGAATCAGAGTTTCTGTGGTATGCAAAACTTAGGAGTTATCTGTTAATGTATTTCTGGCAGTAAATCTTGGAAAAGTGACTAATTTATACACAGGAAGCCTAGATGCACGTCTTCAAGTCACTCTTTGATTTGTCTGAAGATGCTAGAGGGAAGGGCTACCAACAGTTATTGTTTTTAGCTGAAACATAGTGTCTATAACAAAAATGTTGCATTAAGTGCTTCACTGAAGGAAAAAGAACAAGCTACTATGAAAACCCTGAATCTATAAAGGAAATGTTAAAATTAGCTGTGAGGATGTAGTTTAGACATGAGTAATCGGTTGTGAAATAAAATTGGAAAAGTTCAAAAATATACTGATGGCATTTTAGGTATCACATAGAGAATGAGCAGAAGACAAAACAGCACTTTGCTATTCTACTGTCCAAACCACACATTTTAACACTTTTTGCAGCTTTGTTTCAATCATGTCAAAGTGCTACACAGGAACTCTCCCGTCCTGGTCTTGATGCACAGCACTGAGATATTCCTACTCTGGATGTACCAGACATATTTACCTGTTTCTTACTGTTCTGACTGAGCTATATTCTACCCAGCAAAGAATATATACACACATTTTCACAAATTCTTTTTCAGGTAAGGAAAGCTTAAACCTGTCATGGGGACAAAATACAAATGGGATGTAATGAAGCCAGTGAAGAAGTGGATTCACCTGTGATCCCAAAAGAGAGGTCCTATAGCACAGCCTGCTAATGTTACCTATGTAATTCCAGGGTCTCTGGAGCAGCTGAAGTGCTATTCCAATTACTGAATAACCACAATAACAGCTCCAATAACCACATGAACTCTTAAAAATAATGAGTCTTAAAAATATCTTTAAAATATTTACCAGACAGGATTTAAAAGTATCCAATGAGAATATGGGAGTCTCTGTTTCCTTAGAATGTGCCTTTGTTTACATTTTTGACCATTTCTATTTTGAAAACTTCATAATTGTTTTGATTTTTTTTGGAATTAAGGTCTATAAATTATTCCTTTTTATTTGCCTGCCATCAAAAACTGCTCAAGAACTTGGTAGACATTTTTTAGCAAACCCGACTTCCTTAACAATTTCCACTGAACCTCACTGAATTTTTAATTTTGTATGTGGGAAATATTTTAGTCTTAATGCACTACTTTGTGATGGATTTGTTTTTATTTTGCTTCTTAGACTATTTGCAATTTAGGTGTGTGAAACTAATAAAAAGTAATACTGAATATAAAAGAAACTCCACCTTTTGGTATATTCATAACTGCTGAACTGGACCTATTCTCTCCCAGTTATTTGCTACATTATGTAGGATTAGCTACAAACTTTGAGTGAAAGATGAAGCATCAGAAAGGTGGTGGATAAAATGAGGTAATGTGATCATGTGTTGCCTAGTTGACTGTAAAAAAGTGTTCATATTGTCACAGAATCAGACTGTAAAAGACTTCCGAGATCAAGCCCATTCCAATGTCTAATCACCCTCTCAGGAAGAAATACCTCCTGATGTCCAATTTCAACCTCCCCATGTGCAGCTTGAACATACCTATTACTGCTTGAATGGCAGAAGAGATAGACCCCAGCAGCCTCCTTTCAGGGAATGATAAGGTCACCCTGAGCCTCCTTTTCTCCAGGCTGAACATCCCAGCTGCTCCTCTCAGCTGCTCCTCACAGGACTGGTGCTCCAGACCCTTCCCAGCTCCACTGCCCTTCTCTGGACTCACTCCAGCACCTCAGTGTCTCTCTTGCACTGAGGGGCCCAGAACTGGGCACAGCACTCCAGGTGTGGCCTCCCCAGTGCCCAGCACAGGGGGACAATCCCTGCCCTGCTCCTGCTGGCCACACCATTGCTGATCCAGGCCAGGATGCCATTGGCCTTCTTGGCCACCTGGGCACAGCCTGGCTCATCTTCAGCTGCTGTCAGCAGCACCCCCAGCTCCTTTCCAGCCCCTCTGCCCCAGCCTGTGGCCCTGCCTGGGGCTGCTGTGACCCAAGGGCAGGACCCAGCACTGGGCCTTGTTGAACCTCACACCATTGGCCTCAGCCCACTGATCCAGCCTGTCCAGACCCCTCTGCAGAGCCTTCCTGCCCTCCAGCAGATCAGCACTGCTGCCCAGCTTGGAGTAGACTGTAGATTTAGTAAGGGTATACTCAATCTCCTAATCCAGATCTTAAGATATTGGACAGGATATGAATTGTACTGAACAGAACAGAACTGTGCCCAATACTGAGCCTTGTGGAAGCCATCAGTGACTGGCCACCATCTAAGTGCAGCACTGTTCACCACCACTCTCTGGGCCTGACCATCCAGCCAGTTTTTAACCCAGCAAAGGGTGCTCCTGTCCAAGCCCTTGGCTGCCAGCTTTGCCAGCAGAGTGCTGTGGGAGACAGTGTCAAAGCTCTACTGAAATCCAGGTGAAACAACACCCTCATCAAACAGGTGTGTCACCAAAGGAGATCAGGTTGGTCAGGCAGGGTCTGCCTTTCCTAAACCTGTGGTGGCTAGGTGTCACCCTTCTGATCCCTACAGGCTGTCTTGCAAGTGCTGTGTGATTGCACTCAAGATGATCTATATTTTTATAATATATTCCTTACCAGCTTGCAAAAATCTTATTCACCTTCTAAGAAAATTTGTCGTGGGGGGAACCAACAGGCCGGCCCTCAAAAATTAGAATAAAATCTGAAAGTCCTTTGCATGAGGAGCTGGTGGGATGGTCATTAGAAGAGGGGCCATGTGATGAGAGAGGCCCTTAGGCCATGTGCAAAGGCATGCTTGTTGCACCTTTATATATTTTATTTGGTTAATAGTGCTGTTTTCCCCAGGTTTCAGTACTGGGGCCAGTTCTGCTTGATAGCTCCATCAATGACCTTGACAAGTNCCAGAGAAGGGCAGTGGAGCTGGGGAAGGGTCTGGAGCACCAGTCCTGTGAGGAGCAGCTGAGGGAGCTGGGGGTGTTTGTCCTGGAGAAAAGGATGCTCAGGGGAGACCTTATCACTCCCTACACCTCCCTGAAAGGAGGCTGTGGCCAGGTTGGGGTTGCCCTCTTCTCCCTGGCAATCAGTGACAGGATGAGAGGACAGACATTCAAGCTGCTCCAGAGGAGGTTGAGAGAGATTTTTTTACTGAATGGATGGTTAAGCATTGGAATGGGTAACCAAGGGAGATGGTAGAATCACCATCCCTGGAGGTGTTCAAAAAATGACTGGACGTGGCGCTTTGTGCTGTGGTTTGTTAGTGTTGTTAAAGGTGGACTTGATGATTGTGGAGGTTTTTTCTAACCTTAATGATTCTCTGATTCTATGAACTATGTTGTAGCAGCACGTTATAAGGCATATATTATTCTAATATATTTTTGGCTGGGTGCTATAGGTAATTTTCCAAATACTAGGAACTTATGACACAGGAGCCAGGACTCTGAGATAATTTTGGTTGTTCCTCCAGAAAAACAGCAAAAACCAACTCATTAATTTGTGAGATTCCTGAATGTTTCAAAACCTTCACCACCAGAACTCAGGGTTTTTTTTCTGGCTAAGAGGGTCATTGGAAATTTTAGCTGAACTTTAGCTAAAAGTTTTGAGATGCAACAGCATCTATTCTGGCACACTGGAGGCATACAAAATGGCTGAGGCTGGAGTAATAGGCTTTTGTCAGTGAGATTTTATGTGCTAGCATCCAAGAAAGTGAGCTATTAATGGCTATTAATTTGGACCATGAGAAAAGAATACTGAGAAAGATTTCTCTGTGTGTTTGCCAAAATGATAAAATAATTTCTCAGACTATGTCTACTGTCACAGAATTGCTAAACTTCATATGCTCTTCAGGAAAAACTGAGAATATCCTGTTTTTCATTTTAACCATTCTGATGGAGCAAAAATGTGCTGCAATGGAAAACGATATGAAGACACTTTCACTAGACAAAGAGATTCTATTCCTTTACCCTGGGAAGAATAACAATACCCTGAACATGAATAGATCATAAAGGATAAATCATAGGTAGTACTGAACCAGATACATGAAACTTTGCAATAAATATTAACTCCAGTATCAAATCTAGCTGAACCATGACCAAGAAGTGTGATTTCACCAGCACTGAAATGAAAGAGTGGGCGAAGGGGATGGACAAAGTGTGCCAAGACAACCGGCTCACTCGACCTGTAAGTTCAACCTACTTTGAATACTTCTGCTCTCTATCCCATTTCTTTGAAAATCCTCAGGAGATGCAACATTCAGTGAGCCCTTGAGGAATGTCTGTTCTTTCTGAGAATGCTCAGAAACTGAGAAAAGAAGAAGGGCAGAAGGGTAAGAACATGAGCTGGGAAAAACAGTAAAGTAGATCTATGCTCCACTGTGCTAGTGTCAGAATCAAAATCTGCCTTTCTAGAGGTCTTTCAGTCACTTTTTTAAATTGAATGAACAAAATCCAGCATCTCTGAGCTGTCAGCCCTCCAATTTCACTGATAATAGCTCATTTTATCACGCAGCTTTTAAAAGAGAATCCAGTTGCGCTGTCTAAAGTATGGTATCAGCCAGTTGTTACTAAAACTTCATCAGCACTTTAATCTTTATGACTCTTTATTGTTACAGGGCTCAAACCACATCCACTGTATGAAATGGTACTTCTCTCTGAACTACAGTGAAGTGCTAAGGCCTGCTTCTGATAAACACAATGAATTATAATCCAGTTCTGTGAAAATCATGTATCATATTTCACTTCTTGCTGTGAAAAAGTGATTCTGGTTATTCATTAATTCCACTGAAAAGCAAATTAAACCAACCAACTAAAAATAGAAATGGGTTTTCTCCCCCTGATTTTCATTGAAATGCTCCCATGGACAATGTTCAGCAAACTCTTAATGATCAGATACAAACAGAGTAGTTAATTTGGTAAGCACTCCCTCATGACTAGACAGGATGTTGCTATTCGAGAACTGTGATTCAGCATCAAAGCAGTCTCCGATGAGAGAACAGTCGTTACATATTTTATAACATTTTCTAAAAGTTAGTGGTGATATAAAAGGTATAATCTCTGTCTTCTAGGAAGTTTTGATACAAATGTTTACTAGGTTTAAGGAAATGAATGTGAATCATTTATAATTATGCAAGACCATAAACTATTGGGGTTACACGAGTAAGTTGTACAGAGAAATCGCTGGACAGGGAGAACGATTAGATGAACAAATGAATGTGTCTTTCAACTTTTATTTAGTTATCATGGAAACAGCTCCGTGCCAGGAAGTCATATAATTTCTAAAAAGCTTTCAAACACAAGTATAAGTGTTTGTAAAGTCTGTACGTCTAATGACAATGTATTTCTGACAGCTTGACCACATCAAGCTCTCCTGGATGTTACGCTGTGCAATAATGCTTGTCTCTACAATGCCTTTCTACTGACAGGTAGATGAATCTGGTTTTAGGTACTGAGATGACTTAATATTATTCTTATATCAGTAACAAGCAAACAAAATACACAGGAGACTTGTCAGACTCTTAATTTCTTTTTTAATCAATAAAGCACATGGAATACTTTTACAGGAAAAATAAAATGCTATGCAGAATGTTGTGGTTTTCTTAAAAAGTATGTAAATCCCCGTTTTTTCCTGTTAAGTGGTTTAGGTAAGAGCAGTACATTCTGATTATCTTATCTGCTTTTATTTTTGAATGGGTCATCATCTATACAATAGGCAATTTAAAGAAATTAACCAATTAGATTATGTGGAATTCATTAGATGAGTATGACCCTAACTCCAGCCTCTTGGTGCTGGGTGAGATGAAAACCCTTGGCTTCAGTTTAATGTTGATTCCTCTGACTCAAGCTCTGAAGAAGAGGAACACCATGCTCAAAAATGACTCAGCACAGGATATGTACTTAAGGGCTCGGGTAAGGGGTCAGGGTATGTGGGTTGTGTCTGTAGTAATGGCTCATAGTAATGACTTAGAGTGAAACCAGACAAGCAAAGAAACTGCCCATGGAGCACAAGCAGCTGCTCAAGGAGAATGCTCTAATGGAGATGCTGTTTCCTAAGTCCTCTAAAATCATGTATGGGATCAGCAATCTCTAGAACAACCTGATACTGGGGCAGGAGTGTGGAGAGAATCCCTGCCCTATAGAAAAGTAGCTTGTCCATTCCAACTAAATCACCTACTTCAGTGCTGAAGTTAGGAATTGAGTTGGGTGGGAACTTTAGTTGCCTAATCTCTGGTTACACACCCAATGTATTATTAATTTTTATACACTTTTGCTTCAATAAAAAACATTTATCTTCATAGTTATTAGAATCACATTACAACCCAATGTGTCTATTTTTAGGAATAAAATTGATTAAATGTTGTAAAATTAGCTTCTGGTACCTTTAGTGCCTGCCAAATTGAAGTGAGATGTTCCTGATGTTTGCAATATTGCTTTGTTCAAGGCATCACTTTCAGTAGGTTTTTCTGTTGTATATCATGAAAAGCAGTAAAATACTGCTCTTCCAGTGCTGTGTGGAAAGGCTAGTACGGATAAAAATAATGAGTTTACTAATTGCTAAGAATCGTGTAAGAATAATGTGCTATAGTGCTATCCCCTTGACATACTTTTATGTATGTATGTATGCTTATCTTTTAAATAGATATTATAATTGAAAACACGATAATAGGACAAATGTGAAAAGAGAGAAAGCATCATGAAAAAGGAAAGCAGTGTGGTTATACAAAGCTTATTACTGTTTTTACAGTGCAAAGGAAGTTTAAAATGAAACACTGATCTTAAACATACTCTACATTGATAAATACTACTGATTTATTTTTGCATAGTCTTCATCTAGGGAAATAGACTATTCTTTCGATTTATATATTTTTAAGTTAGGCTGATGCTTTAAAATATGAAAAGTCACGGGAAAAACTAAAAGCTCTGGTTAACAGCTTACCATAACTAAAAAGTGAAACACTTAAAAATATCTGCATAAGAATTACATGTGTCTTACACAACTTGTGAGTAATTTTATGAAGCCAGGAAAAATGACCTCATTGTTAACAAGCTGAATGAATAATAATAAATACAAGTAGATCTCCTACGTGTGCATAGATGAATCACAATTCCTTCGAAATTCTGTCCCTTTACAAACCCATAAGAGGTTAACAACACTGCTATGCCTTTTCAGAGATACTGAGAGAAAAGATATTACAATTCCAATGTGTTCAAATGCTATGGTGATAAGTGCTATTTAAATCTTTCAAACAAATGGGCAAAATAATATATTTTCCTGAAGTAAAACCTGCATCTTGCCTGGGACTGAAATCACCGCTGTATTAATTTATCTTCACAGTACAACAGATAGATTTTTGGCTTCTTTCAGAATGAATGAAGAAGGGTTTCTATCCACAATTCCTCTACTGCACTTTTTTGCTTCCACTCATGTGTTCTGTGCTCAGGCCCCCTTCAGGCAGGGTGCCCTCCCAGCTGTCCAGATGAGCACAGCAACCATGTCCCACTGTCTCAGCAGATCTCCCAGGCTCTGCAAAGCACAGCCACCCACAGCGTTCCCATGAAGGGCTCTGCCCTCTCCTCTGAGTCATACTGCTACCTTCAGCAGGCTGCTGCTATGAAATAACCACCTTTCCCACAGACGAGGAGATATTGCCAATGCTTTCAAACTCAATCCTACTTGCTGCATTCACACAAGTCAGCCTTTCTCAACAACGACTTTCTCTAACTTAGGAACGAAATAAAAGGTACTGAAGAGTGACAGCATCTCTCAAGCAATGAAGCATCTTCTGGAATACTTTCAGAGTTTTACTTGTCAGCATGTTCAACTCAATCTATATTCTCTTCTTGAAAAATAAGTATTTATAAAATTTATTACTCTTTTTAAGCTATTACTATAAAGACAGTGATAAGCAAAAACATTTTGGATTTTTTTTTTTTTTTTTCAGTGATATTTGTCCCAAGAGGAGGAACAAATTTTCCTGGCTTCCTTTGCAAGGCAAAGCTTTTTGGCCAACAAGTATGTCTTACAGAACTTAGACATAAGTTCTCCTCAGCATTTTCTGATCTACTGGCAATCTATACTGAGTCATGCTGAGGCAGCATCACACTTTGCCAGCAAGCATCCTTTTTCTCCTGTTAATTTCATGTGGCTCCAAGAAACACAGGAAGCTCTCAAGATCATGGCACAGCCATGACTCTCAGGGAGAGATCCTCATGGGAGGAAGACAAGTGCATGAAAGAAAGGAAGAAACTGAATTATCTAAATAGAAAGAAAAATTTTCTTAAAGAAACCTTTTTCTATCTACATTTCAGTGTATTATCACATAAACTTTTAATCTTTGACACAAAATAAACATCATTTTTAAGTGCTTATTTAGTATGCAAATTCTTCGTCTCTTCTTAAATTCCTAAGTAATAAAGATGAGCTGTGACTTACAATACTAGAAGAAGCTTGCCAGTGCTGAATTTCCTATCTGTGCTCTTCTGATAATTTTCATTTTGTACACTTTAAATTCATTGGATTAAATAGCTACACAAGAAATTTACAGTGACAGCTTATGAAGCACCCTGCTGGCTACTCCAAGATATACAGCAAGAGTCAAACTTTCAGGGTGCCTCTAAACATCTTCCTCATAAATATGGACATTTCCATTTGCAGATACAATTATGCCCCTGCTTATTTGAGTACAGTGTGCAATCAGACGGGCTTGAATGATTTGCGCATTTTTAGGCCTGCCAAAAATATATTTCAAGTTCAAACAGTGATGTGATTTGATGGATCAACCCTTTGTGGTCCACTCGACCATAAAAATCTCTTTCTTGGAGTATCCTTCATTCATTTGGACATGCTAAAATGAGCAGAAAGAGAAATCCACGGTGTTTCAGTAATTTTCACCCAGTATCCTGGAGGTGCTTCTGTCTTCTGAGTTGCCATTGCATCAGCCATCACATAGTATTTGGTGCATTCTCAAAGTTAACATGTTCTGCCTTGTGAATTGAGAATCTTCTGCTCCCACAGAACTGACAGTAGGAGGGAATTTTGAAAACGATGCATTTTCATTTTGAAAATCGTAAGGTGATAAAAAAGACTAGGATTGCTACATACAAGCTGACCTGTTGTGTAATTTGGAATGAAAAATGATTCCACATATGTAGGTATATAAAAATATGATTAGAAACTTTCTGTACTCAAAAACATTAGAGTCTTTGAACTCAGTTACTCTCCAGAAATGAGTAACGCTTAAAGGTACATTTTTGAAGATCACAAAATCCTGCAAGGTGGTTTATTCTTTCTTTTTATAATTCCTTTGCAAATGTGTTTGATTTTCTTCTTGTTTTTCTGTTTCTTGGGGCTTTTTCATGCACCAGCCTTTAGAAAGCATCACAATCATTGCATCTAAGTTTATAATTTTACAGTAACATTTTGGAGGCAGACCTGAGCAAAAATTTCTGCTTTTTTTCTTTTTTTTTTTTTATTTCTCCATTTTCTTCTTTAATGGCCTTTTGAAAAATCCAGCCTGTAGAAAAGAAAAAAAAAAGGACTAAGAACTGCTCCAAGCATACAAACCATACTAGTTACAGTCATATGCTGGTTCTTACTACTATTTTAATACTTGCAGTGCTGTACAAAGTTAATGAATATTTTAACATGACACTGTTTTTCCTGGAATGGAAAAACTAAGTACAGTTAATATATACTAGAGTGAATTATTGTTTTGCTCATGTATTGTCAAGGGTTAAAGTGCTAAATTTTTCTTACTCAGTTTAATAAATATTTTTTTTATAATGTCAAAATTTTCAAGAGAATATGCAAGTTTAAATTTATAAGCTGCGACCTTCTAACGTAACTATGAACAAAATATTTAGCCTGGAGAAGAGTGCCCACTTGTGGCAAGACTTACACCACAGACCTAGCATCTTTCACAATGTTATTTCTGTGTTTAGTTACTGCAACAATATCTAACAACTACTCAAACATTACAACAGTAAGTATTTGCAACAACTCAGAACTAGTTGGAAAATAAACACAGTTACAAACAGAAATCGAAACACACACAGCTAGTATACAGACACAAGTATTAAAAAGTTTCAACTTCCTTTTTGTATCTATAACAACAACAGAGAAAACCTAGTTGACAAAGGTCACAGCCAAAGCTGATAGAAAAATTCCTTAATAATATCTTAAGTTTCTTTCTCTAACATAATGGCAATATAGGTTTCAGTCAGGTAGCACTGCTTGCTCCACCATCAGAAAAATGCATGTAATTAATTATGTAATTTCTTCAAAATTTCATACTACTTATTAGATAAAGATTATTGTCTGTGAGGTTCTAGTTACAAGAAAGAAATGACAAAAGCATACTTGTTTGTGCTTCTGAGGACCAGGACGTGCAGCTTACCTTCCACAGAGCAAATATAAGCAGTGCAAGAATCAAGAGTCCGGCGAAGATACTCAGGAGGATAACCCATAAGGGGACTGTGCCCGGTGGGTGTTCTTTGGAAATCTTAATCATCGTCTGCAAAGTGTTCAGAATATAAGCAATAAATAATTTGTCCTTTTAAAATATCAAAACAGCAGCAGTGATTGATCAGTATGTAGTCATTTTTCCAGGGTACCACTTCATTTCACCTATAGGAATTATTAGTGGGAGGGAATTAAGAAAACAATCTCCAGCACAAAAGGCTGTGTTTACACAATACTTTTCACTTTTGTAAATGCATTCATTTATAAGAGTGGCCCTGCTACAAGTCAGTAGTCATTGTTTTAAAGGACACAGGACCAAAATCATGAGCAGTGGAAGAATAAGCTAAAGAGTTTCTTCCACACGCTCTTCCTCACTCAGTGCCTGCCTCCCTGAAAGATAGAGGTAACTGTAAAAGCCTGTGTAGACACTAATTTGATTTTAAACACAGCATATCTGGTGTAAACTGGACAGAAACAAGTAATATTCACTTTTAAATAAATGTGGCCATGTAGGAGTTTGAATTAACTAAAGAATTTATTAGAGACCAACTTTATAGTTCAAAAGAGCATTGAAGAACTGAACACTACGCATGAAATCAGGTCCCTAAAAAAAGGTAAATCTGAAATTCCTTGTCTTTCATTATCTGTAAGCCTCTCAGCTGTGTTTCTATTCCTGGACTGAATTTTAATTTATCACTTAAAAGAAATCTCTAGATACAAAACCAGCTAACAATGGACCTCTGATTTTTCATTCTCAAAAACACTTCATGCAAGATGTAGTTCACAATTTTTTATATTTTGGAGTATTACTTTTATTACCTTTCTAAATTTTGGAGTATTAACAATAGGAACTCAAAATAAAAGTCATAATAAGACTTCTGCTTAAAAAAATGGACATTGTACATGTTATTACGTGTACAAGTTATTACAAAAGACCAATGTTTAAACACGACAAATGTTTGGAATTGAGAGTATCAAAAGAATGAATGATACCTCTAAGAATATTTAAGATGTTTCTCTTTATATCTGATGCCACTATTATTATATATATATCACAACTATATATTTCCTTATCTAAAAAAAATCATAATGAACTTCTGAAAAACAAAAGATCCTGTTTCAAATACATATCCTGTGTAACAAAGTGGAAAGAAAGAATAAATAAGGAAATATTAAAGAAAATACAAAGTACAATCAATTTTATTGATCCAGGACAATTTTCAAATACTACTGATTCCATAAAAGAATTTTAATTATATTTTTAATTTACATAGCTGCAGGAAGTATTTATATTACAGCATGCAGAAAAATAAAATCAGATAGTACTTATCCTTACTTAGGTACATTGGTGGGTACTGGGCTTTTGGTGTTATTTTCTGACTAACTCTGACATTTCTACTGTAATATGACATCACTTCAGTTTTAAGTAGGATAATGCATTAATAAAGGCAACAATCAGTTCATTAGTAATGGACAAAAATGAATTATTCCATAGCACAACAAATTCTTTGAAGAACAAATACATTCTTACCTCCAGTTTTTGATGATCATTTCTCAAAATCAGTGATGAGTTCTCACTCCTAAGTAATGCTTTCACAACAAGGGTTAAGCTGTGAATACTGGCCTGAAAGAAGAGAGTAGTTACTGTGGTTTACAGTTAAGTATTTTTAATAGAAAGCTTTATAGCAATGAGAAGGGTGATAGAAAAACTTAATGCTTTGGGAGATGCTGAAAAACATGAAAATCAGTGAAACTGCTCATGTATGTCATCTTCAGACACACATTATTGCTTGCAAGACAGCAATACTGCTTTGAAAGGGTAGATTACAGAGATTTCAAAGAAATGTTAATTAATAGTAATACTGGAATACGACTCTTCTGGTTTGTTTTTTTTTTTAATCAAAAAATCCTTTCTAGAGTTGAGAAATCTTCACAGATTTAGACTTAAAAATAAGACTTAAAAATATGTACTCATTCTTATATCTACTGGGTTAGACTTTGTGGATGCATTAGTAGCTATTAAAAAAAAGACCATCAATACAGAATAAGTAAGGGGTGTCTTAAACTCTTGTTAAATTATAAGTACTTTAAGGATAAGAAAGTGCATGTGACACAGTTTTAAGGAAATTTAAAAATAGTGAAATAAGCTACTTCAGATTCTAGAGAGGACACTTAAGAAAATGAAAGACACAATTTTAATAGACATTGGAAACATTAGCTTAAGTTAGTCAAACATGAAAGTATTCTGAACACAAATAGGATTTACATACTTTTATGATGGTAGGTTTCCATACTCTCAACGAAACATTCACTTGATATACGTCAGATGGGACCAGGGCACAATTAATAGAGGCACAGTTGTATGTATCACAGTCCTGTTTAAAAGGGACCAGCATGAGGTAATGGGAAGGGATTTTTCACATCATCAAAATAAAAACATGTAAACTACTATATACACGGATCACTTGCTATGACATCAATAATAAACTGGTATTAACTACCATAGCTCTTTATGCAAAAATGACACTGCAGTATATAAAATATGTTGAGATATTTATGCTGTGGTGGAATAGACTCAGTTTTTGCAGGCTGGCAAGCCCTGAGGAATCTCTGTTGCTGCAGGTATGAAGCAAAAGTCATCACAGAACTCCTAAGGGAGGCACAGTTTGTAAAAGCAATTGTTTTTCTACCGACACACCTATGGCTCTTCTGCAATGTTTTTCAAATCTTGGGACACCAAAATCTCTCATGCAGGGCAATATGTGTGTGTGAAAATTCAAGTAATTTTAGTTCCAAGTACCTCTTGCTAACTGGGTGTACAGCAGGATTATAATGTAAAAAGTTAGAAACAGTCACTTAGCCTAAACCTTTGTCACCTCTGTGAAGGATGATGATGAGCATGGTAAAATACTGTTCCCATGAAATGGCTTCATTTGCACCAGAAACTCCACTTACACCTCTGTGCTGAGGACACCTTCTCCCTGACATACTAACACAACTACAGCAGCAAAATCCCTTTGTAACCCTTTCATCTAAATGTGGAGGGCTAGTCCTTTCCAAATGGGATCATCAATAACAGTTGCATGGAGCGATCTGTCAGGTCACATTTGACTATATATTCTATGGATGTCTAAAGAAGTTGAAAGGGAGATAAGAAGCATTTAAAATATTACTATTTATTAATTACAATGGAAACATAGACAGTAATGATTTATTCAGCTGTCATATCTGCTACAGCTATTTACGTTTTGGTTTTTTTTTTTTTTTTTTTTAATTAAAAAAATGCCCAACTACCTAAATTCAGTTCCACATAGGGGTTTGCAGCCAAATAAAAACCAAACTCAAGTTACCATAAAAAAGGTTTTCTAAACTATTAAAACAAAGTGAGTTTCTAAATGATATGGTTTCAGAGCAGCTTTTATATGTCTTTTTCAGAAACACTCAGCTCCAAGATCTGGATTAATGTCTGGGGTGAATATATATATTATGAGTAGGCTTACCATAATTGTATCCCTTGTAGGTTCTTTTATTTTTGACAACACAAATGGCTTCCCAGTGCCAATCTTTAAGGGATCTACAGGGTAACTAGTTTGGCAGATGGCATTCTGTAAGCAGAAATACAAATAATATTCTTATTGTCTGAATATGCAATCTAGTACAAAAAAATTATCCGGGAACAAGTCAACATTAATAATATTTAATATTTAATACTAACCACTACAATAAAATAGCATATTGCAAGGGCGCAGAATAGGAAATTCAGATGTCTGTGTATTGAAGTATTATTATTCAAACAGCACATTAAATATTTATGAGATAACTTACCTATTTTACTTAAACATCTGTACAAGCAAAGAAGAGCTTCCTGCGAGATGACCATTGCGTAAACCAGGATGAGTTGGCTATTAAATGAGCTAAAGAGCTTTTGCACAGGAAGCCACAGAAGTTCTGCCCTAGCAGGCAGATAGGCAGGTTAACTTGCAATATCCAGGGAGGGGGAGTGGATGCTGGAGCACTGCTGGATCTCTGTGACTGCTACCACAGCTAGGAAATCCTTTTGTGTCTTCAGTGTGGGGGAATTGATTTTTTTCAGTCAGGTCATTGACTTTCACATTGCTAGCATGGAAAGGATTACAAATCCTCTGTAATGCACTTTGGCACACTACTATTACTAGAGTGTAGCTAGCAGGACATGAAATTTGTCTTAGATAAAACAAGATTTATTGAGTTTATGTGCAAATGGGGTGACTGACTGGGAATGATAATAATGGGGAAAGGAAATCAAGAACAGACACAACTTTTTTTGTGTATTCTAAATATGGGGGTTTTTTTTGTTCATTTGATATTTGTTTTGTTTAAAAGTGAACCTTCAGCTTTCATTCATATATTCTGGTTATTTTTCAGTTGGGCAACACTGCAAAACCAAGTGAAATTATTAGCACAGAGGTGCACATTATATGTCTCTGAGTGATGTTTAGGTCGCCACTTAGTGATAGCTGGGTGTTTCAACCATGTAGTTACTGATATAGCTCTAACTGTAATATCTACAGATCTAGGATAATGGAATTTGTTGGAATTCTGATCTCTGCCAGTTGCACTGAAGGAGTGAAATGGAAAAACTCAAATGAGGGCTGCAGTCACGAGCATTTGAAACATACAACCTACCATCCCCTTCAAGATGTCTCAGTGCCCCAGAGAAGGAGGAAGCCAGAGGACTGCTAGTGCTGGAGAGCAGACATGCACAGAAGTTAATTTCAGTGCCCGAAAGAAGTGACAGGAGGCTGGGCTCTAGATGCACTAGATGCTCAGCAGGATTCTAGCATTTGCAATAAGCACTGCTGACAAGAAAAGAATATGGGGCTCATGTCTGAGTCTGGACATCTCAGCACTTGCAATGTAACAGACTAGCCTTGTTATAGTGCAGTTGTCGTTCAACACCATTCTAAATCTGCTTGCTGTCTTTTATGAAGATTTATCCTGTCTTCTCATGAACCTCTGTACATACTCTTAAAACAACAGCATCTTGTTATTTAGACTAAAAGCAATGCATAATCCCAAATGTTTGCAATTTGCAGTTCCTTACAACATAAATTTCAAATTTACATTGATCATAAAAGTAGAAATTCCTATCTTACCTGGGAATGTGACAATCCAGTAAGGTAGAGAAGAGTGTTTTTGGCAGCTGTTACATTTGGAAATAAGATCTGCAGCGTGAGGTTTGGCATTGGAAAGTGTTCACCTTTTTCAATCTATAAAAAAAGAAAAATTTTTTGACTAGTACTATCCTCATTTTTTAAATTTGATTTTGAGTTTTTTCCTTTCCTCTGTTTGTATTTTCTTCTGTTCATTTTAACATTTCCACAGTCGGTTATGCAAAAAGTGCTTTATATGGGAGAGAAGCCACTGTATCAGAGGTGGCTCCTGCTGGTTCCTCCTCAGGTCTGCTTAGGTAATTGCTGTTGTGATCACCTATTCCTCTCTCCTGTTTTCTCTGAGAAGACAGCAGAACATATCTGTAAGGAGCAGCTCTTTCTGGAAAGGCCTGCTGTGGTTGAGGATTGGGTATCCAGCTAGATGGAATTTCTGGCAGGGGAACTGTTGATATCATCTCTGAAGTGGTCAAACTTAATAAATGCTCAAGAATCTTTTAAACTTTTTCCTTCTGGCTACTTATTTGTGATTAGCTGCTTGCAAAGATGAGTTTTACTTTATAAGATCATAAATGGTATGCTCATAACATCATAAATGGTATGCTCTGCAATCCAGCAGCTTTTTGACTCAGAAAATAAAGATTGACAAATTGGATGAATAATGCCTTAGACATCCATGGTAGACAAGAAGAAAAGGTAGCTGAGTAAAACACTGTAGTGGCCTAAAAGAACAGGAAAAAATCCCTTTGTCATTACTATTTAGTGAGAGCAAGAATTTTACCATATTCCATTTTTCACAGATGGAAGTTGATTTAGAGACTTTTATGCTTTTATATGGGACCCTTGTTCAGTTTTGGATTTGACACTGGGAAACAGGATGCCCTCAAGAAAACTAAATTCCATTTTGCTGCAACTTTAGATTGGACTTTTAGTCACAGAATCATGGCATCATGGGCTTTTTTAAGTTGGAAGAGACCTTAAAGATCATCTAAAGTTCCAAGCCCCTGTCATTGGTAGATACCTTTCTTCCACTAGAAGAGATTACTCAAACGTGGCCTTGAACACTTCCAGGGATGGGGCATCCACAACTTCTCCAGTGCCTCACCACTTAATATCCAATCTAAACCTATCCCCCTTTCAGTTAAAAGCCATTCCCTCCTGTCCTAATCAAAACTGCTTCTCCTCTTCTCTTGAAGCCTCCTATTAGGTACTGGAAGGCCCCAACGAGGTCTCCACAGAGCCTTCTCCTCTACAGGTTGAATAGCCCTGACTGTTCCAGACTGTCCTCTCAGGAGTGCTGCTCCAGCCCTGGGATCATCTTAAAGGCTCTCCTCTGGACCCACTTCAGAAGGTCCATGTGCTTATTTTTGGAGTTCTAAAGCTAGAGCAGCAGTCCAGCAGGGATCTCACAAGAGCATTAAATATCTTTCCCATGTGATTTTACTTTGCAGTATCCATTCAACTAGGAAGACCACATTCTTGGAGCATGGCATTTGACTATTATAAACCTGACTGGATTTTGGAAATGGCTGTTCTAAGCTGCAGCAGGAGTAGTCCAAGTTCTCATTTACCAGGACATGCTCTCTTTTCCCATCTGAGGATAGAAGGTCTAAACCTCACCAGAACTACTCTGCAGGAGATGGACCATCTGAAACCCTCTAACTCACTATATTCCAAATGAAGGAAGGAAAAAAAAAAAAAGGTTTTAACCACAAAATATGCATGTAGAGGCTTTAACACATTGTATACCTGCTATTTAATTAATTCAAACCAAATGGAAAAAAATTAAGATAGTACTTATGTGTCCTGGGTTGTGGAGCCAGGGATTGTGTTCATCTGTTCATCTGTTTTCATCTGTTAAAGGCAGTTGGGGAGATGTTTTTCTTTATCTCTGGTAACTCAAGGCGGGAGAGGCCTGAC
>VWYO01020750.1:30467-41216 GCA_013400275.1 Rhadina sibilatrix
AAAAAAACACACACACAAAAAAGTAAGCACACAAACTTCATAAAACTCCCTAGGAGTTAACAAAATAGGTATTTTCATTATTTCATGAGTTTCAGGACTAGTCTTGCAATTAAGAGTGCACTGCTGCATCCACTGAAATTCAACTGCTCTGTTCTCTGAATTGGTCTCACTTATTCCCAAGTACATTTAGAATGTTTTGTACAGATATAACTACAAAAAAAAAAAAAAGAAAATATTATTCCCTGAATTAATACATTAGGGTCTGATTTTGCTGTCCTTATGCTAGTTGTGTAGTCTCTTATCCTGGGCATTGGCATGTGAAACAGGCAGGATTCTGTAAAAGACAGAATCAAGCAAAAACAGAACAAAGTCAGCATGTTCCAAATTCAGCCTTATTCCCTATGGGACAAAGGCTGCATGTGAAACATGAAATGCATCCAAAATAAATTTCGCTTAATTATTTACACCTGCAACCACGAAATGTTGTTTACCAATAATATACAGAATGCTTTTCAGGGATGGAATCTAACTGAATTCTGGCTGTTTCTGAAAATAAAATGTACTACAAGACCTGCATTAAAGTACAAGCCTGAACTTAAGAAAACAAATGCCCCAGAACCTAAAATTAATTTTTACAGATGGAGATCAAACACCATGCCATGCAATATTATACTGATACAAATCCATGGCCATTAGGAAGCTGGAAGTATTTGTTTTCTTATGCACTTGAAATATGTTTGAATGAATATAGCAAAGCACAGGAACCAATCAAAAGCTGCTGTTGTACTTGCAAACTGCAGACCAAATTTAAATAGATAAAATGGAATTTCATCAAGTTAGGGACAGTAGGTGCTCCATTATTTCATGACTTATCTTTTCACTGAAGCCTGTGCTTCCGTTTTATGAGCTTTGAAGCTGTAGATACTAAGCATGTTTCAAAAACAAAACAACACTATATTCTTTGAATACCTGCAATTTACTGTGCTAGCAAGTAAAATACAGTGTCAGTAAGTGTCAATACCTTACAAATATTAATCCTACTTCGTATTTTACTGGAATTGTAACATGTCCTCTGTTATCACTCAGGGTCTCCGGTGGTTCTTCACTGTCACTGAAACAAAACAACATATGCCACTCAGATCATACTGCTGCAAACACAGGTGGGTTGAAAGGGATCTTAGAAAATGAAACACCTACTGCTCTTGGTATGAAGGCATACTACCCATTTCCAATTAAGAACTGTCTTCTAAAAATAAAAAAGACTTCTTCCAAAGACTAATGATTCGAGTCCCAGCTCATAAATGCATCTTTATTAAAATTACAGACAGCAGATGACTGAATGAAAACAGATCAATTAAAAGCCACACCATCCCTGGATTTTGCAGGGACAGCTAACACTGAGAGCAAGTGCATTCCTTTACCCTATCAGAGACAATTTCTGCAATGCTCTTACTCTTCAAAGGCCAAGCTTTTTGTTAACTGTGATTCATGCTAAAATATTCAGTAATTCTGTAGGAGAAAAAACCTTTGCTAAAGGTAAAACAACCGGAAATTATGACTCACTTGTCATAATACTCTCTAGGGCTGTAGAGAGTATCAACTATTTATTTAGTCCACTCAATTCACTGCTGGACTGAATACATCTGTAAGGGTGCCAGCTCTACAGAAAATTTAACTGTTTGTGAGTTCAGAAGCCACTTGTGTTTTATTATGAAACATGAAACTGTGGAGCTTTTAAAAAAAAAAAAAAATCAGAAGGCAAAGACTGCAACTAACCTTGTTGCATACACATGAATAGTAGCATTTTCCAGGAGATATGATGCGTTGAATTGGAATGATATTTTGAAGGAAATCTGTGTAGAGAAATACATTACACATTTTGAAAGGAAAAAAAAGCCCACCCTAACAGGGATTGATATAATAAAAAAATGTACAAACTTTTGCTTTTATTTAGGAAAGCCTTATTCATATTTCACCAGTTTTCCATGAATCTGAATGAATCCACTATTTGGAATTTACCCCAACCAAGAAGGAAATCCAATAGTTATCACTTATTAAACAGAAGCCTCAAATTTTCACAAACCTCAAAAAAAAAAATTATGTAGTGTACTAGAAACACATGGCTAAACAGTTCTTAATTGAATGCAATTGGTCTTCCTAGCAATTTATCAAAACCTCTTTTTCCCTTCTAATGAGAAGGAAAAAATGCTTCAAAGCCTGGCTATTGCAGTGGACATGAGCTGCCTGTAGAAGGCTGCTGGAATATAATTTAATATATAGTAGAATCCCCCCTAGAATACCAAAAAGAAATGTTTACAATGTAAATAAAGGAGAAACCACTAGGTATCAAAAAATCTCATTGTTATTATAATCGGGGCAAATCTATCATAATTTGGAATTATACAAAATTTAGGAACACTGTCCCAAATGTTCTTCCTCATATCCTGACACTTAAGGGTAAATTTATATGAAGCAAAAGTTTTCTTATATGGTACTGTATGGAATTTTCAGCTCAGATTTTTATCTTTCCTTTTCATATGTACAAATCTTTATTACAAATGGTTCACAGAAAGTTTTCCTAGATATTCATATTTTAAAAAGTAGTTTTAGAAAGGAATATATTAGGGATGTTTATCAGTGAATCAAAGATTAATTGATTTCTGAATGCAAAGAAAAGTGAAATTTCTAAATTTAGGGCTTTATAGCTATAAACAAACTAACAAGCAAAGCATGAGAGGAAAATGTGAAAAATCCAGTAAAGCTGGGAATGAAACACTGTGGTCAGAGGCATTGGACAACACACTTATTTGCTTCAAGAAGGTAACAGCTGACTTAATCTGTACAAGTCCAAGACACAAGCTGGTTTGTGTGGGAGACAGTGTAAGAACACATCTCTGATGATCCTCCTGGTGCATGACAGAGGGGCAAACAAGAAACTGCCAGGAAAAGACTGTCTTACTTGCATGCAAATTGATATTTCCCAATTCAAAATCTAAGTATGGCTTCTCAAAGTCTTAGTTTAACTAAAGCTCCCTCTCCCCTCTCCGTTCCAACAGGAGATACAGACATGACTGGAACTATTCAAGATGGAGCTCGATCTCAAGTGGACCACTTGCTGGAAATGCCCCTCATTCCCCACAGAGCAGAGGTGGTGTCTTGGTGCCTGACTTTGGCAGATCTGGGTTAGTACTTCCATATAAACATCTTATTCTCTCTATAACCAAGGGACTACATTTTACATACAAAATAACTAAACTTATGGGCTTCAGGCTCTGGAAAGCCTCCAGACAGACACTTCTGGCCAGGTGGGCCACTTGTGTGTCCCTTGCATTCTGACAGCATCAAGGATGGCAATATTACATTTAATAGATCCAAGGATGGATCTCTTACATCCTCACCACATCTGACTGCCCAGGTACTGAATGTCTGATGGTTTCCCATCTGGATCTGTGCAGTTGACATCCAAGATAGCTTGGGAAACATGCATAGAGAGTTTTTGGGATGAACACAAGAGAAAAGAACTTCAGAGGTGATATGGACTACCCTGTCTTTAGAACAACATGGGCCAAGGAGAACTTGTATGCAGGGAGACTTTTTACCTCTTCTGCAGGTTTTAGAAATGGATAGCCCACTTTACAGGTGATGTTGTGATTAGATTCACAGCTGTCTTTCTGTATATCCTGAGGGGAAAAAGAAAGCATGGCCTTGAGCGAACTCCTTTTAAATTTTGACTGAGCATCACAGACCTGTTGAACACATATACCACTGCCACTTTTCACTGTCAATATATTGTAAGAGTCAAAGCCTTAGTTGAACTACAACAAAAACATGAAGCCACAAATTCTGCAAGACAGGTTTCACCTATGGACATTTATACCAATTACTTAGCTTTATGCCTTTCCAATGCTAGTGTTTGGAACATTCACAATTATATGCTGACTGGACATCGTGTAAATTAGTCATGGGGTCTAGCAATCAACATATCTATAATTACACAGTTTCAAATTTTGTAAAAGTGTTCCTAATGTAGCAGTGAAAGTCACATTCATACTCCATCAATTACTGGCACAGGATCAGCAACAGTGCTATGGATCCCTGGCTTCTCCTAATGTGCAGCATCAGGACTGCTGACAGAAAAACTTCTCTAAATGCTCCCCACCTGAACTGGGGTGTATTCGAACCATATCTGCTGAGGTAGGAAGGAAAAAAGTCAGTTTTGGAAATGCTGTCTGAGGTAGGGTAGATGCAGGCACTGATATCCTGTCCTACCATGACAGTGCTTTTCTATACATGTGCAAAAGGAGAATTCTAGAGGTTTGGGAGTTCTACTGATAAAGAACAAGGCATTTCTGGCTCTGTAGATGTACAGGTGATTCATAATGCTGATGTTTGTCTAAGAGGCAGGCACTTTTTCTTAGTGCCATTGTAAAATTTGCATCTGTATTTTATGAACAGGGATAGGCAAGAGTCCACCTATGTCAAAATAAATACACTCCTTTAGACACATAAGCAAGAAGAGCAACCCTGGGAAATCTCCTTCGAACAACTAAAATGATGCCCAAGGTGTCAAATTAAGGTTTAATAAAAAGGCTTCATCATATCTCTCTAGCATTATATGTTATGATAATTGTGATAATGTGAAAAAAAGTCCTACCTCAATGCCAGCAAAAATAATATTTGGAGAATATTGAACCAAAACCCTGGTATTATAGGCACTGTCTTTCTTGTTCTTCACAGAGAGCTGGATGGTGAACTTATCATTGCGTGACTTTACAATGAATGGAGAAGAGCTGTAAAATAAATTAAGAATGTTGGACATCTTAACTATTGAATCTGTTTTTAACATAAAGAGCAACTTCTTTCAGTCTCCAGGCTACCTTGTTTCTGAATTAGAAAGGAAATCCTGGCAGAATTTGCAACTCACATAGAAACTTTGTAGAGGTCTCAAGCAATACATTAAATCCATTTTAGTTACCTGTCTCCAGCTATGCTTGCTTTTACAATCAGAACAAGATCTGAAATGCATTTATTTTTGGCTCCACAATCTTTTGTGAAAGGAATCTGCAAAAAAATGTTTATTCTTAATTTTGTTAGATTTATTATCAAATAATTGCATTTTAATGCATTATCTAATTTTATCTAAGACCTTCTGTTTAATAATCAAAGAAGTCTTCCCTATTATAAACCAGTTAAACATGCCAATATCTTGTAAAATGCATGGGTGAAACATAAGCTTTCTCATCACTCCCTTCTAAATGATTCACCTAGATTTTGAAGAGGCATTAATAGGAGTATGAATGATGGCAAGCACCATCAAAGTAAATGGATAACACTTCCCTAAAACCTAGCAAAAAACCCTAAAATCTGACAATAATATTGTTGGTAACTCTCTTCTACCTTCAGTTAGGTGAAGATAGAAGATATGGACAGCTTTGAAAACCCAGTATGGTTCACAAGCACATTGAATCATGCTTTTCATTCCTGAATATTCATTTAGAGGAAACATCTCCTGGACAGGCTCAATGACTCCCCCTCTCTAGCCAAATTGTGGGCAACAGTTTCAGCTCTTGTGTGGGCTATGATTTTTACCTTAAACACATTGGTATTGATACTGAATCTTTCTGACTTACATATTCTGCTATTGAATTTGGCAAGTTGCTATCAAGAACAGGTCCACTCTCTGGATCAGAAAAATTGAATTCCAGCAAAACCTTTACCGAGTCCTGAAAATCAGGCTTATCCTAGAACACAAGGAAAACAAAACTGTTGTTATGGAAATTCACTTTAGTATCTAAGGATAAAGAGGCCTAAAAAGTGCTGAGGTAAAATATTTTTCTGTCACACTGTTGCCATTCTTGCTAGACAAGCATGTGAATGCTTGCAGTTGATAATGACACATTCAGTGTCCCAGGCATTCCTGATAAATATTTAAGGTGTTTGTGTATCTTACTACAAAATTTCACATAGCCTGAGCATGTCCCATAGAGTTTCATCAAAGAATATCTCAAGCGTTGACTCACAGACTTTTCTCTTCTAGTTGTGCTCAAAGGATCAGCAAGATAAGCATCAGCAACATCACCTTTTGTGCAGTCAAACTTAGGCCTGTTGTTTGGTGAAGAAAATTCTGGGTATCATTTACCATTAGTTTTGCATTAAGATACAACTATGAAGTCACTAAACATTTTAAATGTGAGTAGCTTACAGTATGCAACTCCATTCACTCCACACATTAGCTACAATCTGGGCAAATTGAAGCTCACAGTTGCTAATTAGGCTTCTGTTTTGCAGTGAATAAATACTCTCTATTTCAAACCTAAAAGTTCATTTGCTTATTTTATTAGGAGAAATTGCACCACTATGTAAACTGAAGTTTTCTTACATGTTCTTGCTGAGTTTTGATTGCACCTAAACTGCTAACCATGACAGCTGCTTGGTTCCACCAAGTGAGGTATGCCTTTTCTTAAGACAGACACAGAGACATAACTAAAAAGCCTGCACATATAAGTAAATTGTTAATACACCTATAAATAAATAACTCTAAGTTTTAAACAAATTTTATGTACACTTCTTAAGATTATTTCTGAACACAGATTTTGTTGTCCAATTTACAATTAATGGAATATGTACTTGGGCTACTCTAGTGTCAACGAGAGAAAAATACGTTAAATGATTTACTTGCCAACATGTAGAAGTTATGTTTCGTACATTCTGACCCTTTGATAGTTATATTTTTTTGCATTTTCCTCTCATGGCTTTCTGTGAAAAGGCTTCGAGATATCTGTCTTTGTGCATCAAGGGTAATCCAATACTGCAGACCTGCAAAGGAGGTTGAGATCAATATTATGAAGCATATTATGAAACACTTGTGCCTCTACACATTCTTTTTTTCCAAAAATATCTTAGATGCACTTAAAATACTGAATTTAGAAAAGCTGAATTCCATTTTTTATTTAATAAATGCATGCCAACAAAGGAGTTTTATAGCTTAAAGCTTCCGTAGCTTAGTGCTTATCTACTTACTGGATTCGAATATATCTTCTTTTGACTTTAGTCTAGTCTTAAAACAAATTGTGGCATCTATGCATATTGTTTTTCTTATATTTATCTGACAATTTTGTTGTTGAATATTGATGCTTTTAGGTACAAATTGCATGGAAACATTTACTTCAGCCACATCACGAGACCTTAAAAAAAACACAAAGAAAGTGCTTGGAAATAAGAGCAGCAACCTTTTTAAACTTAAGAATTGACTTACAAAATATGCAGCATTCAGCATTCAGATACAGACATAAAATCACAGATTCATGGAATCACTTAGGTTGGAAAAGACTTTAAGATCATTTGAGTCCAACTGTAGAAAACTTTTAGCTAAAAAGAAAAAAAAAGCCTTAATGTTCTCTGGAAAATAACAGAAGCACAAAATTCCCAACTGAAGTGAGATTCCTGTGGAACATGTTGATGGCACCACGCTGCAGTACAGTAGCAGACACAGCGTTGGCCCTGTTGTGCCAATTAAGAGGCCATCTATTATGCCATGTCTTCTGTCTTGGCTGTTGATGATATAAAAACAACTGGCAGTTGCAATGCCAGTTGCACTTCTCCGGCACATTTTCAGTCTCCATTTGCCTTTCTCCATTTAGGAAGATTACTGCATGCCTGTTAACTGCCATCACAGAGAGAACTCATCATACAGAAAACCAAAAACTGAGCAACAAAAACAGCAGGCAAAGAAATGTCCTCAGCAGCCAAAACCTATAAAGCACTAGAGGAGTTTTTAAAGCTCAACTATAACTCAGGAAGGAAAGCTCCTGAAAAATTAGGAAAAAGATGATGGTCTAGAAGAATAATTAACTATATATCCTATACCTAGTACCAGTAAAAGGAATTACAGAGGAAATGGTCACAGGATTTCTCCACAGTGCTGTATTTGTTTCAGAAAAAATATCAGGTGAAATATTTCCAAAAGCATTTAAACAGCTCTACAGAGGCAGATCCATTTTAAAAGAGACAGAATTATTGAGAGTATCACAGACAAACATAATATTAGAAGCTGGAGAATAGCAAGCCATCTCTTAGGTTGTGAGTAGACAAACAAGCTATTTATCCCCAGCTTTTTTTCACGTTAAATGTCCTTCATCCCTGCAATGCATTCCTGTCTCATCCCTTGGTGTGATTCAGTTCTCTTTTGGCCATGAGATGCAGCATGTCAGCATACTAAACCAGCAAAAAATTCAGCTGGCAAAGTAACTTTCTTCAGAATTTTGGTCTCAACAATGCAGTGAAGGGCATCACACTGTGTTTACACATGGAACATTTAGAAAGAAACTACCAGCTGAAGTTCAGAAGAAGCTTTGGACTTAAAGGAGGAGAGGAGAGCTTAAGGATGGTAGCAAGGCTTGATAAATTTGATCATCTACCAGGTGAGTTAGCTGAAACAGCAGGACAGGGAAAGCAAGAAGCTGGGTCACCAATTTCCTTACCAGAGACAGAAAAGGTTTTAGTTGTGTTTTAGAAATAAGGGTTTAATGCTTAAGATTGCTTATCTTCTCCCTTAAAAATTATATTGCTCACTACTAGACCTAAATCATACTCTTATATAAAGAAAACAAATTGACTGTTAAGCAAAAGGCTTAGTTTAATTTTACAGATTTTCTGTAGGGACACAAATTACAGTATTCCTATTAAGAAATAAAATCATTTTTCTTAGTGACCCCTTTACATTTGAACCTGTTCTTGACATTGTTAATAAAATAATGTGCAATATATTGTGAAAATGGGAAAGATTCAGGGTTTTTTTCCTATTTTACTTAATGCTATGAGCGGAATCAGTTTCTGTTTTGAAAGTGGTCTAGGAGGACAAGTTCTTCATATTAGGCTAGCAAGATTTCTATAATATTCTTGTATTTATAATGGTATGTATTAAATTTTATGCTCATTCCTCTAGAGAGATGTAAAAGATGAATATTTTCAGTCAGTGTCAAAACATGAGATTAAAACCTTTCAAAGTCCATACAGTCATCCATACAGTCATGCATGCAAGTTACACTGGTATCCAAGTTTTTTCTGTCCTGACAGTTGCTGTGAGTCTCCGTACCAGAAGAGGGCAGCGCCACCAAGGCCTCCGATGGTAACATCAATCAGCCCGTCGTCGTTCAAATCCATCTCCCCGTGCACCGACTGGCCAAAAAATTTCACTTTTTCCCCATCTCCACCTGATGCAATACGCTGTGAAATGCATAAAGAGGTTAATGCAGTGCACTTTGAAGGGTTTTGTAACAGTCAAGATGCATTTGATGTCAGTGAGATGGGGTTTAGGTTCTTTAACTACATTAAATTTTCATTACAGTACTCCTAAAACAGTTACCATGGTGATGAACACACTGTAAATTTTCAGATTGCAAAATATCTGCTTTTCTGGCAGTTCAGAACATGTCAGAAGGTTTTTAATACAAGCATGTGAGATTTTTTTAAACAATATTAGGACTCAGATTCAGTTAAATCGGTATGAGCTTAAAAGTACAGAGCAATTTTAAAAAAGAAGCTGTTTACAGTGGGTCAAGTAACAGTCCCATCCCGTGTTGAGGGGACAGGATTATAAACATTACACACACGATATACATTAGAGCAGCTGGCAACCCGTGGGGTTTTACCTCATACCTGTGAATATTTCTTACTGATTGCTTTGCCACGGCCATGATAAATATAAACAGCTCCCCGATGGTCATCTTCTAAGGGAGAGCCTATCACAATGTCGTTGTAGCCATCCAGGTTGAGGTCCTTCACGGCAGCAATGGCAGTCCCGAAGCGCGCCCCGCAAGGCTCGTTCTTGAGGGCTTTGCAGGTGTCCTGCTTTAATGGCGAGCAGCACGTTTGCTTTACAGGTTCAAGACTCATCTGATATTCAAACTTGGTCTGTGGAAGAGCAGATTTAGAGTTTGTGAATTTCCGCCAACATTTCAGCAATGCAGACTTTTAAAAGCTCCTGTCCTGACAAATGGATGAATTAAACAGAACTAGTGATGACATGCACTGTAGAAACTGTGACTCTACAACTATAATTCAAGTGCTCTTTCTGAGCAACATGTGGCAATAACATTCTTCCTTTCTCTCTTTCTGCCTCAAGATGCTTCTGCATATTTCTTGAAATTAGAGGTTCACAGGAAAGCACAGTATCATAACAATATTTGGATGCTATTGTAAGTAAACTACTTCATTCTCTAGGCAGTATAAAGAGTTTTTCTAAAGGCATTCTCTTAATCTGAGAAGTTAGCCAAGTTTCTAATGAAACACAGATGGTAATACTGTTCCTCCAGAACAAAAGATAGCATTTCTTTTACACAGACTGAATTTTGACCCCAGTAGACACATACACCATGGCCTAACATATATATTCTGATCCAGTGTGTATCCTGGACCAAACACTAGGGCATGTAACCAATCTCTCCCACGAATGCCATATTAGAAATAAGCAGTAGCAAGTAGTTACTGCATCTCCTTTTTTTGGGGCTGGATAACAGTAAGCATAGGAAAAAATAAATTTCAAACCCCACACTACTGGAGGACATTGAATTCTTGTTTTCTCATCAATCCTATTCACCAGAAATTTGTTGTTGGCAACATGCATGTAGAGACTGTAAGAATTCCTTGTCAAGAACATCCAGTCTCTCCAGGTCCTTTTCTTGAAACAGGATTTTAGGAACTCAGCATTGCTAAGACATATTTTGATAATTGTTAGAGGGGAGGGGGAGG
>VWYO01020750.1:41351-86371 GCA_013400275.1 Rhadina sibilatrix
CAGACTATAAACATACACCTTCCCTTGCTCCTCTTTCTCAGTTCCCATATACATAGGAGCTCCAACAAGAAGAAGGTCTGTAAATGAGTCCCTATCAATGTCAACTGTAGTAATAACACCCCCAAAGTATGAGCCAATCTGTAAGAAAACATAAAGTATGCATCAGAGACAAGAGTCAGCAACATCATGCTGCATTTCCTTTTCAGAGACCTACTTCTTGTTTGCAACAATGACAATAACTAATTACCACTAGGCAGAAATTTTCTTTACTAGTTAATTTTTTTTTGATCTGTCTTTGAAGCTTGTTTTCAGTTTTAGCATTTGTTGTCTGATTTTTTTTTTTTTTTTTTAACAAGTTGGTCATTCAGCTTTCAACTCTTCTGAGTTTGAAAGTCTAAGTGGGTGCTTTCTACCTGTTATGGGGAGTAGGACCTCTTAAAACAGCACTGGGATAAAAGTATCTTGGGGAAGCCAGTTTTCTCTTCAAAAAACAAGTAACAAAACTCGGACAAAAGCTCTGAGACAGGTCAGTGTAGAAAGTTGCCAAAATTATGAAATTATTATTTTCAGAGGAACAAAATCTACATGAAGAGATGGATACATTCACAGATCAGGTACAAGCTATAGGTTTTATCTGATTACATTAACTTTAGAGATAAGCAAGATACCCCACACTTCCTTCACACTTAACAGGAGAAGCAGCCTCTTCTATCTCCTCTCACAGAGATACTTCAAGTAGTCCAGATGTCTCAAACCTTAAAAATCACAGACTCAGAGAATGGGTCAGGCTGGAAGCGACCACAGTGGGTCATCTGGTCCAACCTCCCTCCTGAAGCAGGGTCATCCCAGAGCATATAGCACAGGATTGTGTCCAGATGGTTCTGGAATATCTCCAGTGAGGGAGACTCAAAACCTCCCTGGACAATCCATCCAGTGCCTGGTCACCCACAAAGTAAAGCATTTCTTCCCCACGTTCAGGTGGAACTCGCTGTGCATCTGTTTCTGCCCACTGCCCCTTGCCCTGCTGCCCAGCACCTCTGGCAGAGCCTTCCTCCAACCCCTCCCTGCAGACACTGACAGGCATTGGTGGGGTGCCCTCTCCATCACCTCTTCTCCAGGCTGAAGAGGCCCAGTTCCCTAATAACTACTTTAGCTCATTGACTCTAAAATGTTTGTTTGTTTGCTTGATTGATTGATTATCTGAGTTGCAGACATCAGCTATATAGATGAAAATTAGGTAACCTGAATGGTCCTGAGAGACCCTGCTACTGCAGCCTGGGGAGATGGGAATAGGCAGATCTTTCAATTCTCATAAGCATAATACCCTAATAATACCATCCTTAATTATGCAATTACATGGGGATTTTTCCTCCTACAGCAATAGCTCCCAGTGAGCTGCTACTCAGTGTAATAAGCAACTACTCAATGCTTCAGTCTATCTCAGAAGATGCCCTTGCACAGAACCTCTCTTGTCAAAACTCCTTCCTGCCAGTGACATGCTCTTCCACTCAGCAGACAGAAAAAAATTGCACGTACAGAGACAGCAACAATCACGTTGACACTGGTGAAGATTTAACCCTCAAACACAAAATTTCCAAGGATCTACTGTACAGCCCACTTTGCATTGCTAATTATACTAGAGGATCTGCCCAACTTTTCTTTCTGATCTTGCATACAACTCCCAGTTTCATGTGCTCTTCTAATGAGTTCTCATTTGAAATACTTATTTCTTCTGCTATATTCCTGTTGTATGTTAATTATGAATGCATACTTACTTGTTCTCCATTTAATCTCTGGATCACTTGCACCTCTTTTCCTTCCATCTTATAAATGATAACTTGGCCAGTGTGATTGTACCTTGGCTGTCCTGCTATGTACAGCACACCTCCAGGTGTCAGTGCTGAATTCACAGTGTAACCTAGGAAGCAGAAAGAAATCAAGATGCAATACACACAGAATTCATCAGAAATACTTGCTATAATTCAGAGGCTTTGTAAGGTTTATTCCACAACTAGATGTTTAGCCCTATTCATGGTAGAGAGCAATAGCAGTTAATTAAAAGGCCTTTTTTTTTTTTGTCTACAGTCTCAGAGTGAGGAGCACCACTGAGTTATTAAACCTGTTCCCAGGCTGGTGAGCTATGTTCACTTTGCCATTCTCACACAGTGTAAGAAATAATTCCTGAATAGCGGGTTGAAAAGGTACTTTCAAAGAAGAGCTGTCAATGGCCCACTGTCAACCTCACAGAGTCTTCAAAAAGTGATTCTGGGGCATTTTGAACCTACCTCTGTTCTGCTTAGTATTAACAACAGTTTAACAACTTTGGTGAAGGAAGACTTAAAAAAATTGCAGTGAAATCAAAACTGTGAGAGTTACAAGTATTATGGGAGGATACAATCTTAATCTGAAAATTACCAAATTGGAGCTGTAATAAAAGGCAACTGTGGGAAATACTGAAAGCAGAAAGGATCTTTAGGAGCTGAAAAAGCAGGCCCCAAGCAGAAAAAGCTGAGATCTCAGAATTTGCAGCAACTGAGAAGTTTGGAACTTGAAAAGATACAGTAGTATACAGTAGTATAGCAAACAAGGACATGGGAAACAAAGGCTGAGTTTCTAGGTTTGAATAAATCATAACACTGCAGAAAGTATATGCCTGACAAGATAGTAGAAGTCTTAAGCTTAATAAGGGTATTGTGTATTGTTAACAGAGAAGCATACAAATGACTATTGTTTGAAACAGGTGTACGTGTGCTATAATTGATTGGTTAAAACAACTGTCTGTAAGTTTTAGTAACATACTATTGGCTGAAAAGTTTTTAAGATGCTTTGTAACAGAGAAACTGGGGGCTACTGGGGGCTGCTGCTGGCTGCTACATGGGTGCTGTGAGCTGCTGCTTTTGCCTTTACTTCTGTGATGAAACTGATGCTTCATTAAAGAGTATAGCTACCACAGCAGTCCTGTCCCATCCCTGCCCGTGCTGTCACAGGCAACAGCTAAAAGCAATTGGCAATGAAGAAAGTGTACTTAGGGAAAAAACATTAAAATATTTTAGCATTGATTTCTTTGTCAATGGAAGTATGACTTGAATCAGATAACAGCAAACAGAGCCATGAGGTATAGAAAGCATGACCTAGAGGAGACAGCAAGGCCACTTAAGCTTTTTGGTAGAAAAATACCCTACCAATATGCAAAATATTGTTATAAAAAAAGATGTTGGCCTTGTTGGTTTTGTCCATTGAGCAAAGAAAACAGCCAAATTTTAAGCAAATATTAGGACTTAATATGGTATAAGACTTTTTAACTATCAAGGCATAGAAAAACTTGATAAGAATATGAGAAGAATCTGTGAAATCTTTGAACAGATTAAACATCTCTCTTGGGAAAGTCTAGATATACTTAGGTCTATGTTTGAACTTGTTTTCTAGTTGTAGGAGTTGTTATTTATTTTTTTAAAAGAACATGAAAATCATGAATAGACTTGCTCCTAGGCTTCTGAAATACAAAATATTCTGTAAGACACTCCTTTTGAATGAGCTTTTAGAGAGGTCTTGTAGCATTTGTTGAAAAGTCTTGTAGGGTGGGCTATTTCTCTTACCTAGGTAGGCTGCAAGAGGTTCATTTCTTTCTGAACGCCTGTCACGAAAGGTGTCATTGGTTGGCATTGAAATACCACTGTCTTTCACCATGAGCACTGTGCCATTCCAATCGTATGCACCAACTGCTCCAAGCATGATCCAATCCTTAAGGAGTGTAAAACAAAAAAGTCTGTTCACTACGTGAATCATCTTTTCTCTGTGTGAATCATCTTTAGACACTCACGGTTCAGGATGCTCACATTTGGGTAATGCTTCCTGCGTACTTACATAGCTAGCCTTGCTTTTCCTATTATGGTACAGATCCTACAGTCATAGGGTCATACAAAGGCTTGGGTAGAAATGTCCTCAAAGATCATCCAGTTCCAACCCCCATTGCCATGGGAGGTTGCCATGGTCAGGGATGCCACTAACGAGACCAGTTTGTTCAGAGCCCCATTCAACCTGCCTTTGAACACCTCCAGGGGTGGGGCATCCACAGCTTTTCTGGACAATCTGTTACAGTGACTTTGCTCCATGTAAAGAATTTCTTCCTAGCATCTAACCTAAAGCTCTGTTCCTTTAGCTTAGAACTATTCCCCTTTGTCCTATTGCTAGCTACCCATGTAAAAAGTCATTCTCCCTCCTTAGAAGCCTCCATTTAGAAGCCTCCCTTAGAAATCTCCCTTTATAAGGCTGCTCTAAAGTGTCCCTGGAGCCTTCTCTTCTCCAAGCTAAATAACCCCATCTTTCTCAGCCTGTCTTCACAGGATAGGTGCATCAGCCCTCTGGTCATCTTTGTGGCCCTACTCTGGAACTGTCTTTAAAGCTAAAACATTGCCCCTTGTTCTGCCACTAGAGGCTCTAGTAAAAAGTTTTTCTCAATCTTTCCTAACATATTTTAGGCTATTTTCTTGATAGAAAGTGCTGTGGGAACATTAAGTTTAGAGCTCATGTGAAGTATACATATACTCTCTCAAGGTTTTGTTGTTTATAAATGTCCTTTACATACATTTTACGAAAAAAGTAACTGGATTACAGGATACTGCAAAGCTTCCAACAGCAAACAGGACTATACAAAGAAATCTGAAACACTTATTCCAAGTTCATAGAACTACCAGCAAAATCTACTTTGTAAAATAACTTCTATTTTCAAGCACTTTATTTACCTGAGAATAATGAGCACTGAAACCAGCTTGAGACATTTCCATTTCAAAAGAGGAGGCCTGCTGGTCTGTTGTTGCTATTAAACAGAAAAAAAAAAAAGTTTCAAAAATAAAATTTGTTCCAATCTGAAAAAGTAACTGAAGAGTGTTATGAAAATGATCAAATGATAGTACAGGATAGCATAATTAACTAATCTATTCAGTGGATATAGTTTACCATAGATTTTTATTACAAACACAGAAATAAAGACCCATGTTGAATGCTACTATTAAGTACGGGAATTTCCATTTTAAGATCATGTCTCAGAACTTGTCCAACAAAGTTTCTGGGCTAAAACTGACCAGATTTGAACTCAGGCTGATGGTAAATATGTTTGGAATGTTTGATTAATATGGTTAAGCCATTTTCCACTTGAGCTAAGTGAACAATAAAACACCAGCCATGTAACCCTGGCCTTGCATTCAAGCAACTAAAGTTTTGTAGGCAGCTGGAAGAACTTTAAATGAAAAACACTTGATGTTTGTGTGAACCTTTGCAAAAACAACACAGGAAAATCTCTGTTGTCCAAGATTCGTAAGCCTCAGCAAAGTGCTCAGGAATGAGAATCCTGCCCAGACAATTACATGAAGATCTGATTCTCTTAAATGACTTTGTATAAAGAAGGTATCAGGTGATTTTTTTACTGACTTCAGTATCTTGTCAAGTAGTCATATGCTAGTTATTAAACTTTTGATGGTCTGTTTTGCTCCCAGGTAAACCTGAAATATCATCAGGGAAGAAAAAGTTCTGCCTTTTCCTCCACTTACACAAAAGATAAGCAGCCCTTAATAGTCAAAGACTATTTGCCACTCTAAGTGGCCAAGTAAGGGAACTATATTCTGCATGTTGATTCTTCCTTGAGAGCAAGATATGCTAAAAGGAGATAAAGGCAAGCTATGAGATCTGCTCTGATGCTGGTCCAGGAAGAGTTCACAATTTGCTGCCAGCTGAGTGCTGCAGCAAACCTTCAACTGTGTGAATGGAACTGAGCCATAGTAAGCCATGGTTGCACGAATTTCAGGCATCTGGACTTATAATACTGAACTTTTGACACTCAGCAACTAAACCCCAGAGGCTGCTCCCTGGGACACAATGGCTTTCCTAATTGTTGCAATTTGCAGCCAGTCATAGGAAGAAGACTGATCTCAAAGGCAAGTGTTTGACATACAAATGAAGACCATCATGTTTCACAAGATGTAGCTGCTTTTCTAAGTCTGAAAAAGTCATTTTTAGGCATAAAACTCTTAAGATGCACAGCTGCTGATAAACAATATTTTCGTGCAGTAAAGGATTCTCCTTAATGAGCTGAGAAAGAGAGGATTCTCACAGCCTGAGGCAGATGACAAAGCTGGTACTGTTGGTGTGTGCAGCTCAAAATACTACTTAGATAATGGCCCTTAGCCTAACTTTCCATTCAGTATTAAACTGCCAAGCATCTTACAAAGGATATTTTGTGAAACAACATTTGTGCCTGCCTACGGGTTGGATAAAACATAAAATTGCTGTTAAAAGCAGTGTCCATGCCATGAGACACAGAGGCATATGAAAAAGATTATGTGTAAAAATCCACTGGCTGTCAAGCAGGAGTTTTTGTTGGATTTGATTTTTCAAATCTCTCTCAATTTTTCTTTCAATTTTTTTGAAGAGCCAAAATGAAAATAAGAAATCTGAGGAAAAAAAAGAAATGTACTACTACATTAGCAAGAAGCAATTTAGACTGAGAATTTAAACAGGTTCAGATATCAAATTTCAACAACCAAGATTCTTGTGATGCACAGAATCTATGTACAGAGCTGATTAATCTCCAATTAAACAGATCCAATAAACTGTCTTGTCAAGTGGCTTGAAAGCTACATGGTACAGAATTAATCTGCTTGCTTCCACAACCAGAAAAATGCATGCATGGACACAGTTGTGAACCCAGAATACAACTGAAAGGTTTTGGGATAGGACAGAAAACTATGCCTGAACAATCAGCATAAATCAGCATTACCTAGCCCCAACCCACTGGAGCAGCTTGACCTTGCTATATTTTGACAAAAAGCTAAAATCCCACTTTCATTTCTATTCTGATTCTCTTGCAGACAGATTACATGATTTCTGGGACACAGCTGGAGGAGAAGACACGTCATGTCTCATATTGCAGGTGTCATGTATAGAAATCTTAGCTCATCTCTGAGTTCCTACAGAAAATCTGCAAACCAAGAAGCCTTTTGGCAATAATGAAATTAATTTGATTTCCAGAAACTCAGTCATGTTAGGTCTTACCTGTTGACACATTAATTAACTTCTTATTCTATATTCACTATAGCTAATAGATGTAACTAATATTTTATTCCAGCAATGAATTGCAAAAAATTTTCTGGCTTTTTTAAAAGTACAAAGGACAAATTGAAGACCAAGTTTTCAATTTCTGTTTGAACAACTACATTCCCACTTAAAGTGTATTCTTCCTAATACACAGTGACTTTAGAAAAGAGCACCCTATTCAATGAACTTTGAAGTACTCAATGGCCTCAATAATAATCAAAAGTAATAAATAAACTCAAAGTTTAGTAGGCTAAACTTTGAGCTTTAGAGAGACTAAATTCTTCTCAAATTAATTTGTTGCAAAGCTGAGGAAACCAAATCAACCAGAAAGTAANAATAATATATATATATATATACAGTTTATTGCTGAGAATATTTAGCAATAGCTGAAAACATTAATATTTGATCAAGCTAAATAATACACTAAAAAACCCCAATCTAAATATGTCTGAGAAACAGAACTCCAATGTAAAAAAACTGAAAATACTCTCTCAGTTTTGTGCATTCAAGTCAATATTTTCTTTTGCTCCAGCTATAAACTACAGTATTCTAGCTACTTGGAAAGCTGAAGTGTTGAAAAAAATAGTCCAAATAGATGGATGTTTTCTTTGTATTACATGAATCCCGTCAGAGCTGGCCAGTATAATTTATAATTAACAGACTCTGTCTCCTGTTACCAGTAGTGTACTTGAAACAAACAGTGGCTTGGACTGTGTTGTCTTGTTTGGATGGAGAATGTAAGCAGACATTATGAGAGAATGACTTTTCTGTGCTGCAATCTGAATACTGTGAACCTTCCCAAAAGAAAATTGTATCTTGTTAACTCTATACTGCAAGTCCATGCTAACTTATACAGCAAAACAATATACTGTAACTAATAACTAACCAAAAAGAGACCCTAAACATTTAGGGGAAAAAAAAAAAGATGATCATGGGGTAATTGGGGTATGATTTGGCAATGTTTTTTACCTAAAAGAGGGCAACTTCCTATTTACCACATTAAAATGCTTCTGGCTGTTGTCTCTAGAGGCTCTAACTCCTATGAATATAGTTCATATCTGTATCTACTGTTTTGATGTCTATTATAAAATATTTTTAAAACAGGCATGGAAGAAATAATTGCATAATAAATTTTATGCAGCACAATGCATTTCAAAGGAAGGTTAAAATAGGTGTTCTTCTATTTGTTTCAGTTGTAATGTAGGCATAAAGTAAAATTTTAAATAATGTCATACCTTCCAGGGCAAATATTCTCTCTCCAAGTGCTTCAACAATGGTTAAAAGAGCTAATTCATCTGAGACATTGAAAAAATGCTTTTCAGTAGGCTTACTGGCAATTGATCTTATTTCCTCTACAAATTTCTCAGTACTTAAATTTCCTCTGCTGTAGCTGCCAAGAATCTAAAGAGAATAAAAACAAAACAAAACAAAAAAACAACAAATACACCCAAAACAAAAGTCAAGCATACATTTCATAACCTGTATAAAAAGATATCATTGAGGTAGGTTGTCAGAGAAAGGTGGAAAATCATATCTAACCTTAATTTGTTCTGTTAAAACCTCACTCAAATTGATTTGAAACCATTCTTTCTCAAGGAGAACAGAATCGTTTGATGGCTCAGTTGTTTTTTTGAAAATACCATTTGACAGGAAACAAAGCAACTGCATAATGTGATGTCTGCTATGCTCAACTGTCCTTTTCACTCCTTCTTCACAAAATTCTAATAATTTATTCTCTGATTTGTTGAAGTAGGCCGTAATTTAGGAAAAAAACAACAATTCCAACTCAGAGTTGGAATTACACTGGCTTCTGCATAATCATCAGTTGCTACACATGCAATTAGTGACAAGTTGATTAGACATAGAATAGTTCTATAAATACAGATAAGAACAACACCTGCATTCAACAAGTTCAACACAATACAAGACTTTAGATTTAGTTTGCAGTTTTAACAACACTGCTGTAACAATTAGGATACTTCAGAAAAAAAACACCTCCCTTCTCTAATTCCCAGATAAACACACATTTCTCATGTGAAAAATGATTCTATAGACTAAACTTGATTTGAGAGGGAGACAAAAAACAAATTTCTGTGTTTTAGCATCTCAGCCTGCTGGAGCAATTCAAATTTGGTTCTAAACAGGGATTTTATTGGTGAAAATTGTTGCAGTGTCAAGGACAATTTTTCTTAAGTTATCTCTAATTTTATGAAGAAAACACTGAAAATCTGTGTTCTGCTGGACTCAAATTTTGTTTTATATCTTTCTTTAAATTAAGTATAACATCTTTCTTTAAGTTTTCTGGTTTCATACCACCTTATTTTACCAAAAAATAAGATAGCAAAACAAAGAAAGAAGATAGCAATGGAGAGGCAACAAACAAATGGTCCCTTCAAAATTAACAGAAAATTAGAAGAAAATAGAAGATTTGTGTATGAAATACACAAATATAGTGGAGTATTAATACCAAATCCATAACTAATGTTTTCATATTTCTTGATATGGATTCTCTATTCTCATTCAGCTACTGTTTGCTTAACATGAAAATGGCAGTTTTAGAATGCAAGCATACCACACAGACATAATGAACATGTATTTTTTTGACGGTTTACATTTGTCTTTTTTTTTAATAGGTAATGTTTCTATAGAAGTTGCTTAGAATTGTATTAGTCCACTTTGCTCAGAGCTGCTTTTAACAAAAAGGATTTGATTTAAAACTGTCCCTCAAACTCTTCCTCCTTTTTCCTCACACAGACACACAACTGTCATCACCTGGAAGACAGATAAATTGCTTTTCTTATATGCTATAAAATCAGAAAGCGAATTTTTAATGTTTTTTTTAAGCTTTTTCCTCTCTGAAATAATTATATTTCCATAAAGATTCTGTGAAATGAACTTCTAAAACTGAAATTACATTTAGAAGATGAAACATGCTTTTAAGATTCTGAATTTTCCCATTAAATTTCACTTACAGCAATAGCAAATCTCTGAATGTTTTCATCTTCACAATCATCAATCACTTCTTGTAATCTGTAGTTGTCATGTGATTCCCCATCAGTCACAATAACCATTACTTTTTGTACTCCTCTTCGTGCACCATGAGCCTCAGTAAAAGCTTCTTCCCTAAAGGGACCATAAAGCGTTTTGGAGAAAGGCAATGTCAGCATTTAGCACATGCAACATATTTGCATAGCCAACCATAAACTAAAAGATTTTATATTAACTAGGAAGCAGGAAATGGAGATTAATGTTAACCATGAACAAATACAAACAACTGCAATTGGAACTTACATGGCAGTTCACAGCCAAAGTTTCATATGCATTCATTCATCATCATCCATTCACTTGAGAGCAATAGCAGAAAATACAAATTTGGAGAGTGAAAAATTCTTCCCCTCTACAAATAAACTCCTGGCACTTCAAAACAGCTTTTGGCATCTTAAAAAAAGACCCAGCCAACACCCTACCTTTCCAAAAACCCACATAGAAAACCCTCACCTACTTCCATCCTACAGCAGCATTTCAAGTGCTCAAACTATTTATTCAGCTACCAGCACACCTCTGCCACCTGTGTTAATTGACACTGGGTGTTGGGGACATGGCAGAAATAGGTTGCAGGTAAATGGAGGCAGGTTGGGGCACCCACTTGAATTCTACAGCCGCAGATGGGTAAACAGGGGCTGAGGTTTTGGGCAGTTGTTCACCCAGATTCTGGACCTGACAAGGCAAGGCTGGCTCTGGAGAAGAAGGAAGGAAGCAGGACTTCCTCTTTTCAGAAAAATACCACAAGACTGGCCAGATGAGTGAAAGCTGAAATTTACTGCTGAGAATGGCCAAAGGGCGATGACTGTGAGACCAAAGGAAGCTTTTGCTGACAGTTTTTGTAGATACAAGCCTGCAGTAGTTTGTGGTATACAGGGGCTTTCTGAACTAGATGTGGTTTCTGAAATCTTGGCAATTCTCAACTGGCTCCTCTTTCATGAACTTGTTCGGACTCCTCAAGCTTCTACTTGTATCTCAGGAAAACCTTAATATATAAGAATTCAATTTTTCACCACTTCAACAAAATTTTGGTTAGATAACCAAACTGTTCATTTAGTGCATATTTCACTAAATGGTTGTTTGCAAAGAGTGAATGCAATCTTGTGGAGTAAAAGTACGTTTATGTGATAGAAAAAACAAACCCAGAAAAGAAAAAAGATACTGGGACAACATTGTACAGTTTGTAATTTTCTGAGAGAATTTACATTTACTATCTGTTCTATGAAAGTCGGATTTCATTTTTCTCATAAAAGCATTTCTAAATATTGCTATTGCTACAATAGGTCTTTAATCTTCCAATGATCTAGAAGCTTCAAAACTTCAGATATAAAATTTTTAGACTTTCTGACAAGGGCTCAGACATTGTAATGTTCAACTTCAGAATGAAAACAAATTAACACTAAAAATTCAATTTTTTTTTTTTTTTTTTGTTTTGCTCTGAAAAACTTGATTCTCTTCATCCCTCTACATACACAGTTCCTACCTGCTCTATATGGATATTGTCAGCCCTTTGCTTAGGCCTACAATCTTCTTCCCTATCTATTATATTTTCCTAATTGCTCCATTCAGGAGACACTTGCCCTTCGTACGCAATTGCTCTAGGTGCTGGATAGAGTCTGCTTATCCACCTTCCTCATAAATGATGCTTGCTTAGCTGAAATGAAGTCATATGTTAGCCATGCCATGTTTTTAACACACAGAATCAGAACCTCCACATTGCCTGTGCTTGTCTCTCCCACGTGCAGGACAGACAGCATCCTGTGCACGTACCTGGCCGTGTCTATTCCCAAGGCTGTCATGGTTTGTGTGCCACCCCGCTGGCGTATTCTCGAGGCTGCAGCCATCACATCTTCTGTCGTTGAGTATGTATTCAGGAAAAATTCATGGACTACAGTCTGTCCATACTGAACAATTCCAACCTGAAACACAGAGTTCATGTTTAAAATCAACTGCCCTTAAGGGAAACATCCCTGCCTCCTGCAGCAGGGTAAATGTCTGTTTGTACTTACAGCCAGGAGAAGAATTGAACTCTTTGTATTTCCCTCAGTGTGAAATATCTATATGAGTTTGAGCAAGACTAGCTAGATGATGGCCTCATGAAACATTTTGAAGTTTCTAAATTGCTTTTACTAAAAACTGGAATAAAGCTAAAAGCTGCCTCGAGTCCTTGGTCTTCCTGGCTTGAGGCAATCTGCACAGGAACTCTGCTCTCCTCTAGGCAAAGGCAGACCAATGTCCCAAACATCAGTCACAAGTCCTCAAAACTGTTTTCCTTATAGCACACAAAGTCATGGCTCACTCACAACTCTCTTCATTCCTCTCAAATATAATATTCCGATATCCAATAGTTTATTTACCCTTAATTGAGCCTAGAAACAGGAAGATCCAATTACTCTCATTTGATGAAGATGGCAGGGACATCCGTGATATGCACGTTCTCCCAGCAGGAGGTAAGTCAAAGTATCACCTGACAAGTACCAGAGGGTTAAACTTGAAGGAAATGGTGGCTTTGGGATGGGGGAGGGTAATGTAAAGCCTGTAGATGACCTTAGCAGGACAAGTCCTTGTGCAGAAGATCAACACATGGGATTGTGCAATAACCACAAAATGCCTGAGGAAATCTGCTGCAAAACCAAGAGTGGAATTAAAAGATGAGCAATATTCTTAAATATTAATTATTATAATTTCTCCCATTCACCTCTGTCAGTTTTAATATTTTGGCAGGTTCCTGACAGCTTTTACTGGGAAGAAGCCACACAATGTTCCATTAGCATATTTCAATTTTACGTTACACATGGCAATTTATAGGTGTTATTTAGGATAATGCAGTTTTATGTGGCATTTATGTCTCACTCATCTATTATTAAAGGCACTCTAGCATTAAGGTATTGAAGATCAATAAGACCTCTGGGATATTTTTGCCATCATATTACTTTAAAAGTGAGTAGTATGTACTTTACAATTGCTTTACAGGTTTGGTTTTTTTTCAGGTACTTTCATAGTCTCTCAGATTCTGCACAGTACTTACTTGCTTGTAGCAGAAGGGTTAGAATTGGATAAATATTTCACAGTAAACATCAATAACATGATCATTATGAAATCTAGTTACATATGATTATGGGACTACAATTATAATGGCAGGTGATAGCAAAATCTATCCCACTGACTTTCCTTATCTTTTTGAAAGCACAGTCAAATCTGGAAGAACTGATGTAGGCTCAAAGTTATGACAAGTAGCTTTGCTGCTTTTCAGATATTTGTCTCTTGGAGGTATGCCTTCTTCCATCTGCAGCAGAGAGAATGCAGAGGCTGCAATGTTCCCGTGAGCAGCAGGCTATTACCCCATCCAGTGTTTACAAAACCAACCCGGGCACACTCTGTATCATCACTCAGAGCACTCGTGTGGCACTGAATAAATCACAAGCTGAAGATGAAATTTTTAACCTGTTCCCTCCAAGGCAACTATTTTGTGGTGTGCATCTAAAGTGACACATCACATTATCAGAATAGGATGCTGTTAGTCTTTTAAAAAGACTGCTGTGAACTGGTGACGAACAAGAAATTTGCATCATGCTTGATTTTCTGGAGGAGAAGTAATGGCTTAAGAATTCCAGTGCCATGTAATTGTAGCCAGAGACTACAGTATGCTGGGAAGCTCTTTGGTGTGGATTCATGGCTCCTTCTCTGCAGCTTTAGAGGTACCAATAATGAAATAATCTGTTGACTGATGCCAGTGTGAAAAGCATCTGCCAGTCTTTCATGATCCTAGAGACCCACGTTGGTGTTGTCATTTTCCTAAAAAAAGATTACAGGCTGACATTGAGTTGTATCATTTCCTGTTTGAAAGGAAATGTCCATGATCACAGCAAGTACACATTTTGAGCATTTCCTTCTCAGGAAGTGAATGGGAAGAACATCTGAGTCTGAAAACTGCACAGTGCAGCATAGCCTGTAAATCAGGAAGGAAGGGGGGCATGTGGTTATCTTATGGGATACAATTGTCTTGTGCGACCCTTCCTTAGCACTAGCTTTGAAAACACTGATCATCATGCTCTACATGATTCCATGGCATCAAAGATGAAACATTTCTCAATAGAAGTTAATAAAAAACCTCTGGGAAAATGCTGCTAGATCTCATGTTCCAGTTTCCTACAGGATCACAGAATGATCACCTTGTAAAATTAGAGTTATATTCTATCAGAGAGCAATGAAGGTTTGAACTTTTGTAGCCTTTTCATCTTATGAAAAAACTAAAAGTGGCACATCTACGTGATGCAAATGTGCTTTCACGGGACTTCAGCAGGCCCCTAAGAATGATGCTTACAGGCATCATAAGTTTTGATTTGCTTGTTTAATTTATGTCTGGAAAATGCAATAGTACTACACCAAAGGACATAATTCTGCTCTACTCCAGAGAACCTATTATTTTTCCCAGCATTACTGACCATAATCTATTGAACATTCTTGTAATTCTTAAGTTTATGTTCCCTTCCCTAGCATTCCATGGCTTTTACATTACACAAGGGAATAATTCTTTAATTGTCCCCAGTTCCTGTGAAAAGTGTTGTACAAGAGAACATCAAGTGATGCACTGTTCTACTTTGAAACAAAGCAGTTCTCAGGGCTACAATTTATTGTTGTCCTATAAGTGAATACAGACCCTTATTTGGAAAGTACATACTGGTTTTCCCAATAAATTATTAAATTAATTAATTTAGCAAAGCCCAACAACTAGAATAACAAAATCAAAGGAAAACCATTTGGTAAATGAAATCATATGTTACAGTTTTCAGCACTGGGATGTGGAAAGAAATCAGAAATATTTTTGGATGTATTAATAGATAATGTAAAAGAAAAGCAGAGCTGCCTTGGGAAGCATCGATGGATAATATCTTTTTACATAAGGAGATATTTTTGAAGAAATCTGAGCAAACAAACAAAAAATTAATTCTCCCATGTTTTGTTTACTTCAAGACACAAGTTACTTGTAAACTCTTGCAGAAACCTTTCTTCATCCTTATCTTTGTAATACCTCTTAAATATACTTCTGTTTCTTCTGAAGACAAAACTAATTGTAACTAATTGCACGACTGCCTAGTGTACTGATACAATCCCTTTGGAGACACAGTAAGGTACAGGCCAAACATTTATAACTGTCTATGTCATACATTAATGTAAAAATAGAAATGTTCTAAAGATTTCTGAAGGCCTTTCCAGAGTAGCTTTAAAGCTGGAATTGAACTTATTCAAGTATTCTGCTTTCTCTTTTGAGATAAATCCACAGAAAATTGCTCAAATGTAAATGATTAAAAAACCTACCACTCCACATTAAAAAGATAATTATCTCCACAACAGCTAAAAATGAGGCAAAAAAGGCTAAGAGAAATATTTTGATTTTATTCCTACTTCTACTATTTCTACATAATTCCTCCTTATTTTTCCACTTTTCTGTCATCACTTTCCATTTACTTCTTTTATCCCAAAACTTAGGATATGCAGCTTAATCATCAGTATGGTGTTGTAGATTATCTGGAGAAGAGAAAGAGGAAGTGAAGGAAAAAAATACTATAAACTTTGACTTTCTGCATCTGAAGCCTCAGGCTTTCATTTTCATATCTGCCAAGTATGGAACACTGAGTGATTTCTCTCAACTTGCTACAAGTCTAATGACCATTGTTCATGGAGGAGGTAAGTGGGAAAAAAACAAAAATCTCAAAAGCCTCTAATCAAAACACAGTTTTGAACAAGTCACACCCAATCTGCTAAGAGTTATTCTGTAATCACCTCATTCCTTTCCTGTGCAAAACAATCTTAAGTCAGTGAAAGTCCACTGATCGCTACATGCTCAGTAATGAAAAATTAAATTGGAAAAATCAATTTAAAAAGACAAAAAGTAAGTTATAGCTCCTAAGCTTCTCTTTTGGGCTCCCAGAGGAGAAGAGATAAATAAGCCTGCTTTGTTGTTTCTCCTTTTCCCTATTGTATAGTCATTTAAACATCTTTTCTGAGAAAGGAGACAGTGTGGGTGGGGGACAGAGTATAAACTCATTACTAATTTCAGATGCACCAGGGTTCCCAGTCAGGGGGCTCAGAGGACAGGAGAGAAATGAGATGATTTCTGAGGAAGGAGGGAGGTAAGAGGGACTGAGAAAATTTCACCGAGCTTTTGTTGTCCATTTCCTGTTTTTCAGCCTCTCTCCTCCTTATCCCATTCTTATCTGCCTCTCAAATGTTTCTGCTCTGTAGCAACCAGATGCCAAAGCTGACGTCTTCAAGTGCATATGTGTATATGTGAGAAGAGGGGCAGCTATGCCAAACTGTGGGCACAAGGGATTTTGTAGGTAGAGATGGGAGGCTACCAGAGTGCAGGCCAGAGAGGGACCTTTTGTGCATGAGCTGAGCGAGACAGATGAGGCAGTATTCCAAAATCGAACATAACAGAGGTGTGGCATCATAAAAATTTAGGAGTTGCTGGGCGAGGAATAGGAGTGAGGGTGCAGTAGAGCTGATTCCCCTGCATACCACTCCCATAAAGGCTTTTGGGCAGAAGACAGTGAAGATTTCCATGCAGCCAATGTGCCTTACTGGGAAGTTCAGATTAAAGTATTTTAAAATGGCACATGATTGAGTAATCATCCGTTTAAGGTAACAGAAATAATTTTTTTCCTTTCTGCTGAATTTTATAAAGTATTCTTCCTTCTTCCTCACAATATCTGAAGAAAAGTGTGTTTAAAATAACAGGATATGATTGCAAATATGACAGTTTGTAAGTTATTTTATCAGCCAGTATTCAGTACAGACAACAGAAGACCTGGGTGGTAACTTGAAAACCCCAATAAAAATGGAAAATTATGGAGATAATACTCTCTGCAGACAGAGGTATCCTTTACATCTTCTCACAGTCTCCTTAGTGAAGGCAGGAGCTGAATGTTAGGAACAAACCCGAATTTGCAAAACTGCCTGTAGCATATAATTTATTACAGGAGATGCTGGAAAATCCTTGATTTTGGGAGGAGAAAAATAAAGAAAGGAAAGGAAGAAACAGTTAATAAAGCTTTTTCTGTTAATATGTATCCCAGAGTCAATGTTTCCCCCTTCCCAGAGTTCTTTTAGAACTGATATTTACATAATCTGTTCAGCAGCCTGTGGGACATATGCCAGATCCTCAAGGGGGTAATTGGTTGTAGCTCCATTAATTCTGATGGAACCGCACTGATTTATAGCAGCTGGGAATTTGGCCCTCTCCACTTATTATATAAATGAAGCTTCTGCCATTAATAACATGCAGCTAAACAGCCACTCGTTAATTAGGATCTCAAGGTTTAAAAGCTGCATGCCCAATGTTCCACAGTACTAAGAACCCTGCTCCAAAAAGCTTACAATCAAAGGCTGTCCAAACCACGCATGTGTGCTTCAGAAGAGCAGAAATGACCTTTGTGCAACGAAGTACAAAGGAAGACAAGAAGGGGCTGTGGAGAGGAAGGAAGTGGGAAAGGACAGTGTTCAAGCAGCCTCACTTAATGCACTTAACTTTTGTCTCTAGGTTAGAAAGCTGGTTTCTCCAGACTGCCTGAGCAGTGGGGGGAGGGATAGTCTTCCTGACATTGCTGCTTGATGACTGAGTACTGACTTAGTTGTGGTTTCAGCTATTTTGCTTTAGTATCCTGCTGCTCTAAGTTCTTGGAATTGAAGAGGTCCATAGATGACACTATTATACCATTTCCTGTAAATTGTTTTTTCCTCTCAAATTAAAAAAAAAAACAAACCATAAAATATCTACCATGTTACCTGTGTTTGCTGAGGACCTATATCCATATTTTTCAGGAGGCTGTTCAGAAAGTCTGTGACACTCTCCCATGGATAAATGCTGTTGGACCCATCAAGGACTATGACGATGTCCAGCTGGGTTTTACACTCTGCAAGAAAAATTGCCACATAAGAATTGACAGTAACAAAGGTCAGACTTATCTCACAGCTCCAGCTACTTTTGTCATTATAACAATATACATATTGTTATAATACATATACGTTGTATATACATATACATATAACAAATGTATGTCCTTCTACAGTGGGGCTGAACTGACATGTGTGACTATCCAACTATCCAACTGACATGTCAACTATCATTCTTCAACTTTTGCATTGTATTTCACATGTCTTGTGTTCCCTTTATAAGGAAGGGATTTTCTTGTGAGCAGAAATTTAAGAATGGAAGAAGATCACATAACTGGAGTATTTACCAGTGAACCCCCAACTTTTTCAAAGTCAATCTATTCTTCTACAATTTTGCCAAAGGATTAGGTCTTTAAGATTTGTATGTATATTACTAAGCTGGGTTTGTATTAGGTCTCAATATGCCGTCATTATTTAAAAGGAGTCTTTTGGCCATAAGTTAAAAACATAACCAACTATTTTTAGCAATTGTGTTTGGATGTTACATAGCACTGTAATGATTGTTTATACTGAGATAAATTCCAAAAGTAGGAAGAATTTAGGTTATATACGGACAATGAAAACATTTACTTAACTTGGTAATGCTGGTAGCTAAGTTAAGCAGTTCATTTTTTTTCAGTATGCCTATGTGTATACATTTGTCTTGTTTGGCACTATTTATTTTTGGACACACAGGAAAATTCCTGTGGCATGCATACCTTGCACAGACGGAGCAATGGCCTCAACGGTTTCAAAAGTGGAGCTGACATTAGAACAAACTCCAGTTGTGTAATGCAAACGTCCACATTTATAAGCATAAAGTGGTCCACATGCCTTTAAAAAATGAAAAAGGATGAAATGTTTTTGTTATGATACCCAAGAAAAAAACCAGACTTTTAAAATTAGTAAAAAGTCCTTTCTTACCAGAAACCCTCCTTTTGGGTTAGTCACTAAGGTTGTTCCAAGAGTCATGTTTTCTTTTACTTCCACGACATTAGGAACTGAAGTAGAAGCTATAAATAGATTAAAATGTTAAGAATTTGGGAACATGAAAACAAAATGTTAAATTATATATCCCCTAGTATGGAGCTTCCAGCTTCTAAAATAAAACCCAGACTGACACTGGTTTCATCAAATATTTTAGCACCCTTCCCCCTCTTTCTTCAATTGCAACAATCAAGAAAAAATTCTGAGACTGGCTTTTATCCCAGAAAATTTGTCTGGGTTGCTGTCTGAAATAGTTTTCTTGAACCGCAAGAAAAGAAAAAAAAGTAAAAATAACAGCACAATGAAAACAAGATATTACTACGCACAGAGTTTTGTTAATTAGGAAAAAAACCCACTCATTTTCTACCTTGTATTGCTATGACTGACTTAATAGCTTTTCTATTTGTTACTATTACGTTACATTACCGACATTTAGGTTTTTCAAGGAACACAAGAAGATAAAAAAAATCACAACAGGTAAATTTAGTAAAGTTCATATTAACAGGAATTTCCTTCCAGTCTACATCAGGTATCTCTTGACTTGACCATGAAAATTATTAATATATTTATCTTTGACAGATTAAGATGCCTCAACCTAGTTACATTTTCATCAAAAGCTTACTGATGGCATTATGAAGGCTCTTGGCTTCAGAGAGCTTTGGAAAGGGTAATCCATGAAATTATGATCCAAGACCTTCCTGGCTCAATGGCCAGGACTTCCAACCACAGTCAATTAATGTCAGTCATAATAAAGTTTTGATAAGACAACCACATACCCATTCTAAAATTATGGCCACGTTTTCCACAGGATAGTGAAAAGCCATAAAATAAAATTATTTTTAATGTTACAAACACAACTTCCTTCACATTTAGCTCTGGAGCTCCAAGAAAATTTTCAATAGAAAACATTTCTAATGCATACTTACTAGCTAAAAGTCTCCTAAGATCTGACCTCTATTTCTCCTCCATGTGACACAGCTTTATATCATACCTGGTAAGTTCAGCTTTACGCAGGGTGATGGGCTGTCCCTCCCTACAGGGCATTTGTAGACATCGCCTGTTCTTTTCTCAGGTTGGCCAACTAGTGGTGAACCAATAAGTACCCTGCAAATTAAATAAGTTACCTGAAATGCCTTCTTTCTAACAAGGCACAAAAGTCAGCAAATAAAACTTACAAAGAGAGTACAGCTGCACCAAGCTCCACACTAAAAATGTAGAATGGAGAAAAAGAAAATTATCTATTATACCAGTTCAGATGCAAAAGAAATAATAAGGACATGAAAAGGAAATGTGCCTATATACCCAATTACAGAATAGAATAACATTTTGAAAAGTTCCAGAGGACAATAAAAGCAATATAGGTGGGGAGATGACAAGTCTTAGAAGTAATACAGAAAGAAAGATATGCTTTATTTAATATGTCCTTGATCTTTACAAGATCTTAGATGAAAACCTATTTTTGATGCTGAGAGACAAAATGCCAAAGGAGGGGTTCATGAGCAGGCAGAGGAAGAATTTAGTCTTAAATAATGTGGAGCAGCATTGTAAAAGACATGTTCTTCCTTCTCAGTGTAAAAAAAAAAAAATAAAAAAAAAGGTTATTAAAAGAAATTTCAAACTTGTAAAATATAGAGAAGCTGAGTGTGTCTGGCATCCCCTGGGAGGTGATCAAAGGTCATCAGGTTCATGCCCCTGTGCTGTTCCTTTCTCAGAAAGAAAGAGCCCCATGAAGAGTGTTACATGGTTTGAAAAGCTATTTTATTTTGTCTATTTGCATGAGGGAATCCCCAAGTTATGGAGAAACAGCTTCAGTCAGGTTCAGAGACCATTTGTTGCTGGAAAGCTCTATTGGTGTCCTAGAGGTAGTCTTACAGCAGTAGAAAAGTCCTCTCAAGGCTGTTTTGTGTAATTCTAAAGATCAGCTTGCACATTTCCTCCTTTAAATACTGCCATGCTGAAAGCTTGAGGATTTTCAGGAGCTCTGAAGTTCAATTTCAGATATGTCTAGATCTAGCACACTATATCACTGTCTGGCTACTGGTAGAACCATAATTTCCAGCTCATATTATTGTTTGGTTTTGAAAGGTTTCAGGACTGTTTACAACAATACAGCTTACTTTCCTAAATCCCAGCTCCTAGAATGGATTCCATTTCCTGAAGGTCTAAATTAGCTCAAAGAAGGTCATTATTCTTATTCTCTCACAACCCTCATACAAATGTGTATTTAAACATCCCACAATTGCAGCAGTCAACTAGCACATTCAAAAGCAGGCTCTGTGGTTTCATTTCTATGAGCACTGTATTGCAGTGGTGCTCAGACCCTCAGAGAATGGCAGACCCAGCACCTGCAGTGGTAGTTGCTCAGAAAAACCACAGAACAGTTTGGCCTGTCTGTCACACAGCCTCCTCCTTCCTGTCACTCCTGCATGCCTGCCAGGGTCCCTGGATATACCAAGAATTATCAAAAAAGCTCTGGGAAAACCAGAGCCAGCTGCAAAGAATGACAGAGATCTCTTTCCCAAACCTTGCACTATGCAATTATAATTTCAGTCCTCCAGCCCATTCATTAGCCTCTGGGGTTTAACAAGGGAAAAACATAGGCAGGTGTTTATCAAATGACCAAGAGGCAGTGATATGAGTGAGCATGCGAAAATGCAGCCCCTACTAAGAACAACAGGAAGGAAAAGAGAGGTTAAGATAAGGGCTCCAGATCCCAAATGCAAATATATTACCAGTTGCAAGACATATTTAGCCCTCCAAAAGGGAAGGCAGAGGGAGTACTGTACTAATTAATATTTTGACAGGTAAATCTCCCAACCGAGTTAAAAAAACCCTGACAGAAAACTTTAGAAAAAAACACATAATGGAGATTATTTAGGCAAAACAGGAGTAATTTCATTGTAATTACATTGTAATTACAGAAGGAAAAGGTAAAGATTTCATTATGTAAATGGAAAAAAACAGAACTCAAGCAAAACAGTACTTTCTCAGCTCCATCAATGAGGGAATTTACCCATTTTGTGAAGTCATTCAGGTTTCTCTCTCCCAATCTTTCCAGATTTCCTAAGGACTGTGCATAAGTTTAAGTAATATACCTGACAGAATCCAACCCTAACTTGAAAATAAAAGTACAGCACTTGAGTCACTGAATACTTGATAATTTGGAGTGTTTGGTTAAAAAAAGAAGAAGAGCTTACCATTTCCCTTCCTCATTTTCATACTGTTGGACTGTGTACCCAAACATGTCTTCCAGAGGCCCACTGAAGGTCAGTGCATTTTTCACATCAACATTGGAAGTGCAAACAAGGTGAAAGAGAGCTTTAAAAAGAAAATGAAAAAAAAAAAAATTAGTATGTAGCAGTACAAATAAACCCAAGTACTTCTAAGAAATCAAGGTTCCACTATGACCTAATGAAAGGTACAAGACATATTGGAGGAGGCGTTTGGGGCACACATATCACAACTTACAAGAGATTCAAAACATACTTCCTCATACATAGATACACAACCAAATTCAGAGTTGTTAGCAACTGGACTTCTGTATCCAAAACATATTTTTCAAATTCCCACCACTCATTCTAAAATCAGTTCCAATGACAGTAAGTAAAACCTTATCACCTTTAAGAATAAATAACTTTTTAGTTATTTGTTTAGTTTAGTTTAATTATTCTTTTAGCTTCACTCATTTCTAAAGCAAGAATTTAACACAAAATGTTCCTTCCCCCATTCAAGTAAGTTCTAAAGTTTACTTAAATTGAGAAATAACTAATTTTTAATAGAATTTTTTTTTCATGAAACCACATGGGAAAAGAATGAGAAAGAGCTTTCAGATGTATTTAATTTTAATCTATATTAGAGAAAAAAAGTATATAGTTTTTTCTTAATTCCTGTAAACCATTTATGTTTGGAAAAGAATAAAATAAATTTTCTATGCAGCAATATGCTGATTTCCACAGTATGTATATGTGATTATTTGCATAACTCTAATACCTGTGCATTTAGGAAAAGTTGCTATACAGTGGTGATATGAAGAGATCAATCAAGACAGCAAATGCTTCTTCTGACTGAATCCCCATAGCCTAAAATTCAGTGATCATCAGCAAGGAAAATACTGCAGAAGTTTGACTTTATAGCAAGTTTCAGGAAAATTTGAGATTTAAGGTAAAAATCCAGCTTGAAGTGATACCTATAACCAACTGCAAGGCTCATTAAGAAGCAAAAAGCTCTATTTATGTATAAAAATAAGGCTATTTATTTTTTCTTTATTTACTATTTCTTATAGTGAGTCTTCCATCTTTGTCCTGCAAATCACTTTCAAAAGTTACCACTGACTCTGCTGCTGCAGAGCTGTGTATTTAATTCACAAGAGTCAAAAATCAGGTGAACTTGTAGAATATTGAGACTGCTTAAAAACATAAATATAAACAAATTTAATTTTTAAGAAGCATTTCATGATCATTTGCTGCCACTTTACAATTACATAAAAATACCCAAATACCCAATACTTGCTGCATGTCCAAGCATCTAAATAATGTCCAGTTACTAAAACACATCTGTGTTATTCACCATTGAGTTGACAAAATTCTCATGGAAAGCTTGTTACTATAATTAAGCTCCCAAGTGGTCAATGCTAATCTGTCTCTCTCAGCATCTTATTTCCTGCGTAATGCAGTAAAATTATCACAGAAGACCATTTGTCATTCAGTAGGTATTTCCAGTTTCACTGGACAGCAAAAAAAGGAAAAGTTTAATTTGTGTTATTTTAGTTTTTCTTCCTCCAGCCAGAGTCAGGAAATACAAAGAAGTGAAAAAAACCTAAACCAGAGATTAGTTCTTCAGAAAATATTCATTGCAAGTGATAAGAAAAAAAATTAATGACTGACACCCTGATGGGAAATAATTTGTTGGAAAATAATTTTTTCTCCCTTAAACATTTATGCTTAAAGAAATTCTGCTATGCCTGTTCATGCGCAATAGGCATTTTGCTCCCCTATTCTCAGTCAAGCAAAATTAAAATGAACGAACCAAATTTTTAGGATTTCAGTCATTATCACTACTTCAAATCTTTTGTTAAATTTCAGTAAAAACTGGAATTTACTACTAAAAGAGTAAAAACAATCGCTATTAGTACTTTTCAACCCATATAAGGGAATGTGACTGTTTCATTTACACTCACAATCTACCTCCTATACATTGAAACAGTACTAATGAGTCACCTGCTAAGGTAGCTAAGTTCATTAGTTCAAGAAGAAACGTAGAAGCAAAATACACCCAAGTCAACTTCTCTCTTAATGATCTCCAGAAGTCTGTTCACTTTAGCCTTTGAATACAAAGGACAAAATATCCTTCTAAAGGTCTTTAGAGGTATGCTCTTCCCCTTTCTCACCTTATGGTGATGTTCAGCACATATCATGGTATGAAATGCTAAAGGTCACAAATGCCAGCCCATTTGCCTTCTCTTAAAGCAGGCAAAGGTTACATATGCACCCAGTATTATGTTCACTTCACCATGATATCCTCCACCATCATTTTATCATCCGCTGATAGATGAGGACTTTGATCACAGTGATGTAGTACTGACAACTATGGATTTTTACTCTGTACTCATTACAGAAAATGATCTTGAAGTTTCCTGAATTGGTTACGTAGCATTCAAAAATCTCATAATTTTAATGCATGGGTTTCTAATCCTCATAACAGCTGAACATACAAAATGCTAGTAAGTAAACTAGAAGATGAATAAAAAATGCCAGCTATTTACTACCAGCCACCCAAATCCTCATGCTTGAGTGACGTCAAATTAGAACCAAAAATAATAATGCTTTCTTCTAAAAAAAATAAAGCTACAGGAACCAAAAGAAGCTAGATGGGCCACACTGGTCAAATAAAATTGAGGTGGTGACTCTTCAGAGCAGAACAAACCTGTAGACCTTGTTGGCAAAGAATGTTTTGGAGGCTAAATGTAATGAGCTCAATGGGGATCTGAATAACCCAGTGGAAGACAAAACTACCACAGTTTACAACCCACACAGAATGCACATCTGGTTCAGGAAATCCCTTTAGTTTGAGATTCTTGGAAACTGGAAGAGGAACGTTACATGTGCGTGGTTACTTTTTGTCTGTAGCTATCGGCTTACAGGAATGCCTGCAGACATGATACTGGACAAAACATGATCTTGACTTGATCCAGTATGGCTGTGCTCTTGCTCTCTCATCTTCCCCTTCTATCTCAGCCAGAAGCCAAATGTTTTGAAGTTTGACTTCATACACAAACTGTTTGGCATATTTTAATATGCAAATATATTGCATGACCTTCTCTGTTTTCTGTGTGCTTTGAAACATCATGAACATAATGTTTTTGCATTAAAGTAAGGGTCATGATAAGCAGTGTAAAATTAACTTACAAATAATTAATGTATTTAATGCATGCTGCATTTTCCACAGATCTTGCAAAAGGAAATCTTACAAGCCAAAGAGATGTTCAAATCTGCAGATGGTAAATGGAAAAGTGGAGTTTACAGTGACCTACATTACACATCTAGCTAGCAATAATCTGTTGATTTATGGCAACTTGGCTTTCATGCTTTATTTCATTTTTAGTAGAGAGAACAATGTACACAGGAGCTGATGATTTAAAACATTTACAAATATTAGTGATTGTGACTAAAAATTATATTATTAATAATATCTAGCTTGAACTCTTTCAAACTTCCAATTTCTGTCTAATGCATTCTCTATTTCTAGCTAATTTGTGTATGAATTAAGAAGATTATTGGCAGAAGTAGTGGAAAAAGGAGAACTACAGGGAAGTTGGAGAGGATTCTCTTCAGAATTATGGGAATTGGGGAGAAAAAAGCATTTTTTCATAAGGTACATAGTATTTGACTTAATCACAAATAATGTAGGTAAATTAAGATTTTGAGCTATTTTATGTTGTGTTAACAGAATGACTGTGAACAGACCAAAATTGACCGACACAGTTCAGAAATCCAGAGTATAAAAGTTTCTCAAAGGTTAAAACTAGTTACAGTTTTATCTTCATGTTCTACAAGAAACGAGGCACTGCAGAAAGCCTGAGACAATGTCCCTTTCACTACTGATTTACACTGAGCAGAACATGAGCTGATGCATGTGCCATTCTTTGCTTAGCACAGCTTGTACCTATACATGAAAGGTTAGCACTCAGTCACCAAGACGACAACACAAATATTATTTCTATTACAAACCTGGAGTAGTAGCTCATACTTGTCCAGTAGCCACTAATAAATTCTTTTCTGTTTTATTTAATAAGTTATTTTAACTAAACGTTTGTGCTGTCTGGATAGTCATTCTACCTCCAAACCATGCAAAACCAGATTTCTCTGGGAGTTGTTCACAAGCATATTGCCTGGTTTGCCACTCTAACCTTACAAACACAGAATCAGCACCCTTATTTTCCTACAAAGATGGATATAAACATAACCAAAACTATAAAAAAAAGCCTAACACCTGATTCTATCTATGAAAAATAGATCACCACAGATCACCCACAATAAGTGACGTCATGAAGACCAACTTAGGCAAAAGAAGAGAATAAATTAAGTTAGGATATTTTAACTGTGTATGGTCTGTGGCAATAACAATCTCTATAAATAGAGATTATCCCAAGAAATACAATTTTTTCTTTCAAAAACAGGAAAGAACAAATTTACACTTAACATTGGACAAGGATAACACATTGGCCATGCCCTATTTCTCCCTGCCAGCATGTGGTCAAAAAGTTATTTTTGTTTCATTTCACACTTACTGCTACAGTACTTCAGATGTTTTTATCAATTCATCTGCATTTTGCAGGAGACTGAAACAAAGCAGTTCTAGGTGCACCAAGGAGCACACCAAAACAAGTAGAAATGTTTTTCATAAGTACGTACAATTGGAAAACACTGGGAAATTAAAAAAAAAAAAAAAAGTTAAAAAAATAAGACTGCCTCGCTCCTGGAATATAAGAGAGAATGCAGAAATTTAAATTGAAGACTAAAATAAGATTAAAATGCTTTAAGGAGTTCTCATATATTTAGACATCTTGGAAAATAATTTAAAAGAAAAATTGCCTTAATGTTTGTAGAGCGTGTATTACAATCAATGGTGTTGTAAAGATATTTTAAAAACCTGCAAACAGAAGAGGTGTGCAATATAGCAATAGGGAACTGTGCACGTGACCAAAATGTACTGAAAGCTAAGTGATATTAGAAAAGATGTCCTAATTGTAAGACAGTAACTGACTGCCTTTAAAAGTATTTTACATTGATGTTGCAAAGACTACCTGTCTCACGCTCTTAGAAAACCCATGAAACTAACCAGCATAAAAGGATGTAAGTGGGGTGCTGGTAAATGTGACTCAGTGAGGGAAGCGTTGCTGCAGCCTCCCTCAAAAGCTTGTTTTCAAAACGGTGGCAAATAGTATCATGCGCTGCAATTTGAAAACTCTTTCACTTGAGGAAATTGACACTGCTGTGTGTTGGCACCTGCAAGCCTGAGCTGCACCTCTCAGCTAGCTGCAGTCAAGCCAGCTGCAGAGAACAAACTGTGTCCTTCAGTACGTGCAGCCTTGGGAAAGAAACCCTCCCCGAAGCTGGACCCTTTCACTGCACCAACACAACACCACGCACTTGGGGCAGGGCTGGGCTGATCTGGCTGGTAGCAGGGAAGATTAAACGAGGTGTCTACTTGCCAAGTCACACCTATTGAAACACTGTTTTTAAAATAATGGCTCTAACATGTGAAAGTGGATTATTTTCTGGAGTAGCAAATCTACACACTTTATTTTTTGCTTCACTTGCGATAATGTCACTGCAGAATTACACAGCCTTTTCCTGTGAGAAAGAGATTTAGCCACTAAAGAAGAAAACACAACAGCATTGTACAATTGATGTCTGAAGTGAGTTCAGGGGCCACAGTTGCTCTGGTCTTACAGTGGAAGGCCAAGGAGGCTGAGGCAGGAGTTCTGGTTGCATTCAGTTCTGCCTGGCTAAATATCAACATATTTAAAATAAAGCTCCATATATATATATAAATGAATTCAGAAACTTTTTCAGTAGTGCTTAAATCAAGCCTTTTATTTTTCTGGGCTACAAAAGAACTTTTGTATGATTTTGCCTCCAGCATTTTTTCTTTAATCTTTAACCTTTGAAGAGCAAAAGACTGACTATCTGGAAAGAGACTGAATAATTAATAAACCACTTCTTATTAAAAGTAGATAAATTCCCCAGAAGACCAAGAAATATATATATGAAAGTAATTCCAGATGCAGTAGCCAAATGCTTTTCAAAACCAATTAAATGCTTTGTACAATCCATTAAATAAAGCTCTCTTTGCTGGTTTTGTACTAAGTATTTTGTGCTGGAAAATAGCCTTATAATGCAGTATGAAGTCTGAAAATATACTGAATCAATGCTTTGTAATGTGTACCCAATGAATAACATGATGCAACAGGCAAAACTTTTGGAAATATAATGGCAGAGACCAAGAATATGTCCCCCACTCAATGAGCAGTAATCAAAATAAAAGTATTTTGTTCAAAATTTGGGAAGTGGTCCTCTCATCATCACAATCCAGTGAACACTTTGCAGTTTCTCACAAAAGAAAGAAAAAGCCTTAGAAATATGCAGTCACATACAAAGAAGTTATGAGGTCTGCTTCTCAACTTGTGCAGATGTACAGTCTTAGCAAATTTAGCAGCTTGATGAAAGTGAAACAACTCCTACAAAATGTTTTATCTTGTCTCCAGTGATTTCCGGATCATCTTTTGGACATAGTTGTTTCATCAACATTTAAATTCATACAAGTTCCTTCAATCTTTGTACTCCTTCGATGTCCATCCTCCTTTGCTGTCAAAGATCACTCCTCATGAACACCCCACTGGAACTTTCATTTTCTAATGAAGGCTTTATGTGTAAGCCCCATATTTCAGGCAGAAACAATAGCTAAAATGAACATGTATGTTATTTTCTGAAATAAAACCCATAAGTAAGAGTCAAATAGGCCATTTAATTTGATTTTCTACAAACCACCTGTTCAGTTATGATGAATCCCAGCCTTGCTGGATAATGTTCAGTTAAGTTTACCGTTGTGTAACCTTCTTGAAACTAGCACAGTAGGTCAAGTACACCTTGTGCTGCAGGAAACACAAGATACCAAGCCCCAAAACCACTTCTTCCATAGTGATGTTTTATTTGATTTCACACTGTTAGGCTGTTTTTCCACACAAGCATACTTTATATACTACAGGTCAATTTGGTTGCTCTTAGCCTAAAAAAACACACTTAAGTAGATCCAATATGAACTTTTTACTGTTTCTTTTAAACAGGTGTGATGGTAATTGAGTATCAAGAGTGTTATTTTTCTTATCATGTGAAATAATTAATGAATATTTCTAAGTATTCATTTCATGTTTCCTACAAAATTAAATGGGAGGAAGCAAACATAAACTTTTTTTTTCATTCTTAAGCAAATAGCTGCCGTACCTTTTCTATCTTATCAAATCACATATATCATGTCACTTCAAATGTTCCTCTAACTTTCTGTCTGTGTGATTCAATCTAAAGATATAGCTGGCTTGTGCAATAGGAAGCACAAATGATTGAGAAGGTCAACCCATCACTGCCTGATTAAAAAAATGATATGACCATCCTTACACAGTGCCACTGTATTATGGTTAGCAATTGGTTATTGAAAATGTATCTTTGAATCAGAGATGCATTTTACAATACAGAGTTTACAATGCAGAGTTTACTTCAGAGTTGAACTCATGAAAAAACCACATGTAAGGCTGTAGAATTATGTCAGAAATTTCAAGGCAGAGATGTTAAATGTAATACGTGTTCAACAGTAAGAGTCATTTGTGATTCAGCTGAGGTTTATTTTGAGAAGATGGACACTGGTGACTTTTGTCTTTATGCAACATGCCCTACATCTTTGACAATTTTAGTATGCTGATGTAGGGATTAAGGAAAAAGAAAGTCCTGAATACTCATGACACTGGTGAATCCTTTGATTTGAGGAAATCACTACTTGTCAGTGTTCAAATATGAATTGCAAATGACATTGTCTACATATTTTTAAGTTTCTTTTGAATCCATGCTTTGTACTTGCTTTTTCCCTTAGCAACTCGCAAGCTATCTTTGAAAAAAAACCCCGTCAAATCCAAGAAAAAATGCTAAACATTGCAGGCAAATTAATGCACTTCTGAGGGTAGATATATTGCCATTGTGCTGTTATTCACATATAAAAAAATCTAAATAGACTTTAAGAGAACGTGAACCATTGCACCAGAAAAGGCCCCCAAATAAGTCACTCTATCTGATAAGCCTACACTTCACCAGTCTACTCCACTGAAATTTAAAACCAGCTATCTATAAAATGCCCCAGGACAGAAATTCCTTTCAAACTTTGTGGGAAATGTGATAATGCATAACTGATAACTGATGCAAAAAATAATGCCTAACTGAAAACTCATGCTACTATCTCTCTGCCAGGATTGCAAGTGTGCTCCCTTCTCTCCCTGAGAAGGGACCTCTAAAGATTACTCCTTGAGGAATTGAAAGACTCCTTGCAGCAGCACACTCTCAGTAAGTGATTAACAGTATGCTAAACTCTGACATCTTAGCAAAGTGACACAGAGAATTGATTGTGCACATACAATCCTTTGGAGATAAGCATTAACCAACTCTAGAACCAAGGAGAGGATCTAGCTGCACCTAGATTGATTCCTGTCTGAGGGGAGTTTAGAAAGCAAGAGAGCCTTTTCTGAACCTGATGACACAAAGGTCTCCTTGACAGCTTTATCTGCCTCTGCCCTCTACACTGTTAACAGTCAAGTGTACTTTGCCATCAAATCTTCTTAAACCACCATTACATTTACCACTGAATTTTGTCAACTCACTGTTTTGTATCAATCATATATATTGGTGTTTCACTCATGTGAAACATATCCATTTGTGACATGGATAAAGGAAAATAATCTTTTTGCCTAGCTGACTTGGTTCCTTTACCCCTTCCTTTCCTCACCCAGTTGCTTTTAGAGATTGTCAGGTGATTTTTCTCAAAGTCTTAAGCTAGTACAGCTTTTTCCATTCCTTTACTTCACAATGACTACTAACTCCTGTCTTTCATCACTTTGGGCTGAGCATAATCATTGGCTTGGCTTGCTCTCAACCAAATCACTCAAAGCTTCAGCAACAGAAGAAATCCTCCAAAAGGAAGTGCAATTGTCCTGATATGACCCACTCACATCCAGCCAGCTAGAGCATCAAATCTAAGCTACTTTTTACATAGTACAACAAAAACATAGATTGTCTCTATAAAATGCATCTGTATCAATTCAGCTGTGATCCAATTTCTTTTGGAGTGCAATAGAAGGGAAAAAATGGAAGCTTATAAATATCTAGCTTTTCCTTCGATCTTTAACAATTTTGCTATGCAGTGATTTGGGGTGGGGAGGGAACCCAAAAGCAAGAAGAAACCTTGACCAAATAAAAATGGCAGAGACAAGTGGGGCAGAGGCACACTTCAGAATTAAATATCACACATGCATATTAAAAGTAAAAATAAACTTGCAAAGTACAGCCAAGATGTACGGGGGCAACTTACCTATTATTTATCATAATAAAGCAGCTACCATCATTTTCACAATAAAAAAGAGAAAATTCACTTTTAGTTGAACCACGTTCTAGTACAGTTAGAGGAAACCACTATGTTTCTGCAGCTTCTTCTGTCATGGCTACATAAAGTAGAGTTCTGTTACCCTGTTTATACGTATTTCCATAATACAGCAGAGACCTGAAAACTCTTAAACTTCAAAGTGTTTCTTAGCACTTAGACTTATTCTATATAGAATAACAAGAAAAAACTTGTTATATAAAGCTAACAGGTTCCAGGAAAAACGCAAACCAAAAAAATATTCACTAAACTGGACCCCATTTAAGAGACACAGGAAAATACAACAGTTGAACACAGAAAACACCTCTACTATTGTGAAGTACTCTAGTATGAAACAATTAAAAAAAATTAAATAATTGTATGCGCAGCTTTCTGAGAGAAGAACTGGAGAGTAAGGCATAAAACACCTACTGCTGTTAAAGGCAAATTTTAAAGTTTAAAAATGCTTGACGTGGAGCTTGGACAGAAAATATAAATTATCATCCAAATAATTTCTTTTTTCTATTGCCCATGTCAATTCTTTGCGATGCATCAAATGTACTGTCAATAAAATTGTTTAAGATCTTTTCTAAAAAACTTTTTCTCCTATTGGTAACCAAAAAATTACTACAGTGAGAATATAGTTGATAAGAGATTGCTACAGGCCACAATGGAAAATAAGTCACGTATCCATTGAAATGCTGGAATTTCTCCATGGATGGTCCCCAGATGCTAGTGCTCTCTCACAAGGTCAGATGGAAATGCCTCTTCATCCCCAACTGCACAGAACGGAACTGCCTGCAGGGAAAGCCAGCCTGTCCAGCCTGAGAGAGCAGGCACTACCTGTTTGCACAGATCAGGTCTGCCCTGATCATAGCAAAATCCTGAGCCCATTTCAAGCATGTGCCAGCATGGGTGATCACAGTATTGACTTTCTACTAAGACATACAGAGCTCTCCTGGCTTGAAATCTATGACTTTTCACTGCTAAAAGAGAAGATAATCCTCAGCCAGTTTGTTTCCTTAGTTGTCTCTACCCACCAATTAACTGTGATGAGAAATCTTTTACTGTACTGGACAATTTAAAGAACATGGCTCTGTGATAACATAAAGTTTACACTTTTAACTGAGAACTCCAAGCAGGTAAGAATGTGGATCCGCAAATTACCACAGTGGTCATTAAATCAAATTTTCCATGGACTTAACCATAAACATAGCTGTCTAATCTAGTAAAGGCTACAAAACCCACACATATATCATGAAAGACACTGCACCCTAAGAAAAAAAATTTACTCATTTGGTCAAAGAAGACCAAATGAATGGTATTGCACTAGTCAATTCATAAGACTGCTGCAAAAGGTATTCTGCATCTTAGCTCATTTTATGGTCTAAGATAATCACAAGGACTTTCACAAGCTTGATCATGTCATATGAGTATAGCTCATCTCCAGTCTGCCTGTGAGGTGAGCATAATTTACAGGTGACAGATAAAACTGAGCTTTCTGTCAATGGATTCCTATACCAGTAAGCCAGGAATTGGCATACAGTGTTCATCTGTGACCATGAGAAAAAAAAAAAAGACAAAATCAAAATGACAGCTTACCATTGGTACCACTCATGAAATAAGAACAGAAGATGCACCTCTAGCAAGAAACTTACTCTCTGAAATAATTATGAGGGACATGTTTGGAATAGAATATGGCCAAGATTGGTGATTATTTCATTATCATTTCACAGTGCAGTTGGAAAACAAAGCAATTTTAAAAATTGCAGTAAAATTTTATGGGCTTTTAATATTCATCTTTTATGTGGCATATTTTTATGGTAAAGATACTTTTTTTTTTTTAAGTGAAAAGCTAATAAATTCTCCAAAAGCAACTTCATCATGAATTATCAATACTGATTGGCAACATACTGAAAACTTTACCATAGTCTGTATCACCAAAAATATCTACTAATTTTTGATGACACTGGCATTCAAGTATCAGTAGGAGCATGAACATCTCTTTCTTTTGTTGTATCATTGCTGTAGGGATTTTTCCAGTAAACCAGTTGAAACCACTGCAAAATTAATCTTAGGTCTTTTTACTATAAATGTTCATTTTTATTGGTCAATAAACAATTCAGGGAAATTTGGAACCAGTCGTGAAGAGATTATAAAAAGGAGGTTTGTTTCCCCTCCAAAAATTAGATCTGGATTCTAGAGGTAGAAAAACATCCTGCTTTTTAGATGAAGTTTAAGATAGATTTTTCTACATGAATTACTGGCAGTACTAACTTTCATTTCCCACCCATAGCACTGAAGTACACCCATGATTTTAAAGATATCTATCTGGACCAGGCCCATTCTGAACGTATCCTCATGATACCAGGAGTTCCACTAAGAACCTGTTACTCTTTCTTTCAAACATCTGCATCACCCTCACAGAACCACCATGGAAGTTTAATAGTGAGGAAATCGTCCAAGCTGAATTGAAGTTCGCAAAACTAAGGTCAGTTTTGGGGCCATTTAAGAGTGACTCAGTCTTCTAAAGAGAACAGGACCTGCAAATCTTAAAAAAAAGGACCTCCTAAAAAGGTACAAATGAACCTTATGTCACCAACTTATATCCCACAACACTCCTGTTGCATATACATGCTACCTTACCACAGATTTAATATCAGTCTTATGCAAGTCTTGTGCATCAGCAGCAAAGACTGGCACATCACTTCCAGCTCTTTCTTCCTACCCAGCTATAAGACAGCACAGCAGTGCTGATGCTGAGCTCTTTTTATTCTTCTTTGGTCTACATCTCTTTGGATACCATAGTTGATTTTTTATGGGATACCACAGTTGCCTTTGTTAGAAACAAACTTTTCCAAGCTGTGCAGATACATATTGAAGATCAACTCACAGTTGCTCACTTCAGAATTACTGGAGAAAACATGCTTCCTAAAGGAAACACATTTAATGATCAGTGACTTCAGTCTAACGCCTGTTTACAAATAAAACACTCAAAAATTATTTTTAACGACATTTGCAGCTCCTGGAGGACCTCTAATTGGCAGAGATGGAAGAGAAAGTACCCATTAAAAGCTTATCAGGTACCTAATCTAAGCATTTTTGCATCATTAGCTCAGGCAGCTAACCCCCGTCTGACAGGAGGTCAGTGTGGTGCAATCTGGTGCGATTGTCAAGATGTAGTGTGAACATATGTGCTAAGAATTGAACAGATATAAACAGGGCAACACAATGCTCTGCTAAAATAAAAACAGCAAATGCTCTGCTTCTGTTCCAAGTATGGGTACAGGACTGCTGAATTGATTCCTATCTGTTGCTGGCAACTACATCACATTTCTCAGGGTAAACAAATTCCATATAAAAGTGACCTTTTGCTCTGATTTTTTTCTGACTGGAACACTGTTCCAATTTCTCATTTTTTCAGTAGTTGGAACTTTCTGCTCTCTAACATATATTTATTTCTTGCCAGTTGTAATGTCAAAATAAAAGTGTTTAATGTAGGGAACAAAGTAGTTTTAAAAGTTTTCTAGAAATAAGCAAAAAAGCTCAAATTCAATACTACTGCCTAAAGCCCTAAGTATTTTTTCAATGATGATTTCCACATTCTTTCCAAAAAAACCCAAATCAGTTAAAAATTTGTATTACCTATTTAGACCAGAAAGACAAGTCTTCAAAATTAGAAGAGTGGGCTCACAACAATGTCGACATTAATTGTTAACATTAATTTTTGGGTTTTTTTTGAACACTTATCTTTGCTCATAACAAAACACTGTGTCTCATAAGAACAATACATAGCAAAATCTACACTTGGATAAAACAAGTGCAAACAGCTTGAAACAGTTTAGGCAGTTAGAATTTACCAAGATCACAATGTGTGACTGTGTACTATCAGAGTTTTAAAAGCTGATTTTTTCTGGGGCTTTCTAGTGAAAAGGCCTAAAAACCTGTCATTTTACTTACTAGTCTGTTTATCTCAGTTGAAATGACCAGAAAAACTGTTAAAAAACCACCAACAAACCTTGTTACATATGGTTTCATCTGTCTTTCTCTTTTTCTTCTCAACAGGTACCCTCTCAAAAAGCCTGTATGGTTTATTTCAATCAGCTTCTGTTGGTTTGGTTTCTTTTAATGTCTGACTAGAAAATTTTCCTTTGCTTATCACACAGACTGCCAACACAACACAGTGAGGTGTTTGTTTCATAAAGCAGTATTTTTGAAAAAGAAGGTAGCTTTCAGACAGGTATGAAAGGAAAACAAAGACAGTCTTTCACAAGCCTCAGATACAGCAATAGCAGGGTGGCCGGAAATTACTCCATAGTGAGAGGATTAGCAAGGTCTCAATATCTCTAGGCTCTCAGGTTCAAAGCCCCTCTCCCCCAGACACACGCACAGAGCTTAATCACATCAGCTGGTATCTCACCCTCAACCGTGCTTGAGTTGTTAGAACTGAGTATAGATATTTCAAACATTCACTGCGTCTCCCTTTGGGGAAGAAGTCACATACCCAAAACAGCATCTCATGTTTTCCATTAAACCATAGCTTTTCATCTTTCCTCACAGCTCTGGAACTTGGAAAAGTTCCCTCAGGAGACAGATGCTCTTTTTCTGCCTCTCACCACTGCTCTCCCAGTAGCTCCTACATACAGCCCGGCAGCCAGGGCAGTCAGTGCCCCAGGAGACTTGACTGTCCTGGCAGACTGCCAGCATTCACCCAGCACTGTTTCTGCAAAGTCTATTTCAGCTTCTCTTAGACAACCTATCTCAGAACAGCAATTTCCACTCAGGAGAGGAATAAATTATATGGGATACACTAGGCCTCTTTCTTTACCAAATGGAAATGGTCTTATGGTACCTGTTTGGGAAAGATAAACAAATGCAATTACTTAACTTCTCTCACACATAAACTAAACTGAAAATCCAGAACACTTGAACAGGTCAAAGAAAAGGCAATTTTCTTCAGCAAAACCTGCTGTAGCTTTCCAAGCTTCAGAACCATTAAAGGAAACGTCCAAGAGCATTTAACAACTGTCAGGCTTCCTGAATTTATCACTTGCTACCAAGTTCCTCCTACAGTAAACAAATCTTGGAGTCTTGAAGATAATCATCAACCCTGCATCCTGAGCCAATCCTGCAACTACCAAAGCAACTACAACCCAAAAGTCAAGTTAGTTTTTTCTCTCTCTCTACACATACATACACACACACCCACACCCACCCACACATGTGTACAAATCCTTTCAGTAAAAAGTGTGCTCAAAGTATTTGTTCTAATCAAACAAAAAGTACTACATGGCAAAGAATCTGCCCATCTTAAAAGCAGATTTGCTGGTAGCCCTCAGGTCCAAAATCGTTTTGAAACATGGAACACCATTCAGGGCTTTTTTTCTGAAAAGACTACAGATGAAGTGTGTTTGGTAGGAACAGTGCTAGCTTTCAATTGTTTTCATGTTCAGACCAGAAATCTGAAAATTGCCTCCCTCATCCCATGAGATATCATGCCTGAGCCAGTTTTGATTTAGATATCTCAGACAAGATAGAAAAAATATTTATTTGCTCAATGTGGAAGTTGAACTTACCAATGACACTGACAGAAAAGAGACCACCTTTAGCCTAGTGTTTACTATGAAACAGAAAATGGCCTTAAGCTTTGTATCTTCTGTTCCATTTGACTTCTTAAACCCCTACACACTTTCTTTTCTATTCCAGTCTTGGCTTTGACTAGAAATTCCATTTTGGACTAGAGAAAACACTTCCCATCATGTCTGGTATGTACATTCCTAAAAAGGAGGACTGGTTTCAACTAATTAACATTCTCTGATGGAACTGCTACTTTGCCAGAAGATTCATGATGAGCTCCAATTTGACTTTTAAGTAATTATTAGAGCAGCATGACAGCAATTACATTAGCTGTGAATGTAGCATTTCCCAAAAAGATGGCAATAAATTAAAGACTGATATAGCAAAACACTGACAAGACCTGGCAGAGCTTTAAAGTTGCTGCTTCATGTTGCAGTTCCCAGAAGACACTGACTTGGAAAGAAGGACTGCTGTGATGCCACTCCCCTCTCTGTTTCTTATACAGCCCTCAAGTGGGACAAAAGGAAGAATTATTTTCAGAAGACAGAAAAAAACCAACTATGGTTTCAGAAACCTTTTCCTCATACTTTTCTTTAGGCTAAGACACCCTAGGAGTCAATTTTTGTTCACAGGAAAGCCATAGAGCATCTCTAAAACAGCCAAGTTCACAAGTTGACAGGAGATAGGCAGTTTGGTTGTTAGAGTGAAGACATGTCTTTCCTTTAGATTCTGTATCATGCAAGTGGTTACTCTCAAATCCATGTCAATGCCCTATTTGAGTCAAGCATAAAATATGTGGCAGGACTAAACATTACACTTATTCAGCAAGTCTTTGGGCAACTGTCACACAAGAAGCTTCACAGCCTGTGTTTACACTTTCCACTGCTGAAAAAGCCCAGGCTCAACCCCTGTCAGACCCTGAATTAAGAATCATAATTATCACAAGACCCAAATGGATAGGCACTTTCTTAACCCTAAATTTGCAGAATAAAGAAATGTCAAAATACTTTTTTTCCCATACAAAATCTGAACAAAACACTTCCTAAAAGCAAGTTGTGACCATTACAGGAGAAAGACAGATACTGGAAAATTATCTACTGCAATGCTTTGTCACCACTCTCTCCCTCACTATCTGCTAAATCAAATCGGAACTGAGAAAGCTTCAGATTAAAGCAACCAGCGCAAGAAAAGAAAACCAAGTTTCAAGTTCTGTCCATCTAAAAAGTACATAAATAAGTACTTTTCTGAAGTCATTCCTTCATTTTTTTGTTATTATGTCTCCTGTAAGGATTCTGATTTTAGGCTATAAACAAGGAGTCCTAATTGCAAACCTTCTAACTGCTGCTTCACATCTTAAAAATTGCTTTCTTAGCTGTTTTGTAGAACCAATAGACTACACACTGTAGAAATATGGCTTCAAGTAACACATTCTGACAACATAGGGGTTTTTCCTGCAAAACTCAGCGTCTATTCCTTTATGAAACAGGCTTCTTTTCTTTAAAAAGAGAGCTATGAAAATCTCAGAGAAAAGTGAATGGATTGGCTAAAAGACACATGCATATATTTTTCTAGGTGTATAATCCAGATTTTAGAAATAAATTTGAGAGGCTCAAGTGATATAACAGTCCAATGAGAAGTGACTTATAATACACTTTCACTGAAAAAGGCAAACCAAAGTCAGCAACTCAGAAGTTGTAAGAAATTTTTAATGGGTAAGTTTTAAAATTCAGGGCTACTTAATCTGTGAGAAAACAGTAGCAAATTAAAATTTAGACATTTACACAGCTTTAAAAACATTATCTAGTCCCATCACAAATTAACTGAAGAGCTGTGGGCCCTTGTTATACCTGTGGTCCAAAGATCATTTATTACCAGCATTTTACTTATAAAAGGGTAAGACAGGAGGAGGGAGATGAGAAATGCCCTAGTCAAATACTGTTAAATGCTTTACAGTTTTACTGAAGGATTTATCTTTTATTCTGCCTTGCAATTAGTAGGATTATTTTGGTCTGTTGGTTGTGACCTTGCATTTTGCACCAAGCTTTAGCTGATCAACAACCACAAAGTAGGTGGATTTAAGTGCCAAAGGTGACAAAACTAACAAACTGGGGCCTCTTCCAAAATAAAAATTTGCAAAAGAGGCAAATGAATAAACAAATAAATTTATTTGAATCACTGTATAGCACAGCAGGGTTCGTGATCAATCTAATTTCATACTTTTTAAAGCTTTCTTCCTACCAAATGTAACAAGCTTTAGGAAGTCCTAAAATGTATCTTCATTCACTTTGAACACTGAAAAACTGGAAGGTAAACCACATTATGAATTCACAGAATTATGTCAGAACATAATCCTAAACTAAATGGAGACACTTCAAAATATATTTTTAGTTCATGTATGTTGAGTTCCAAACAATAGATACAAAAAATATTTTCCCAAGGCTCCAGCATTCACTCCTTTGATCTGCTGATAGCCTGGCTCTTCTGTCAAAGTGCTATCTATACACACACACACATTAAGGGCTGCATTGAGCAAGCAACTTTGTCAATACGGACTTTTCAGATTTCCTTGAAATGTGGAAGATACAAGCAACCCTGGAACTTGGCCAGGTCAACCATCTGCAACTACTGAACACAGCCCACTCCCAATACCAAGCCCTTAAGCTGTTTCCTGAAACAGGATGCATTTGTATACATAGTGATTGTATATTTATTAAACAACAAAAATGCTTATCACAAAAAAAGAAAAAAAAGAAAAATCCCGCCCTTCCACACTTCGGGAAACTCCATGTGTATTTCTTTCAGAAACACAACAACGTAATAGCAATAGTTGAAAAAAAGGAAAAATACACAAAATATAAAGTCAAGGCAGAATTTTAATTCTAAGTGTAAATAATTCAAAGGATCACTATTGTCACACTTTCTTAGCAGATGAAACAAAAAGAAAAATGCAACAAAATGGCCACTTCTTTTCCTTGATGGTAACTGCAGGCACAAAACACAAAATTGCCATTGTAATCATGTAGTACACAGCAAGAACTCCTCGTAACTTCCGATTTACAATGGAATAACTGGAACCAATCTGGTCTGATAAAATACCAATCCATCCCACAACCAAGGAACAGATTGATTTGACTCTCAGAAAGTTTGTTGAGAAATAAACTAAGAATTTCTGGTGTACTACAAATTAGAGTATGTGTACAGCTGCAACAAATTGGCATTACTTATAGAGAAAGGGAATATACCCCTATACCAACCCACGTTACAGATGCTTGGAGAAATGAATGACTTGTTTAGATATGAGTTTAAGGCCCTAATTTGCGGCATATAATTAATGTTTCCTGGTCAATTTCTTCTGCTTCCTACGTTTTTTACATTAAACTAGATGTAACAGGAATCACAATGCTTTCTAGCTTAAAAAGCGTATAATAAACTTAGGCAAATTAAAAAAAAATAAATTAATTTAAGCAATCTTAACTACTAAAGAAAGCTTAACTGAGCATTCTATGCCTTGTAGCACCCAACACCTTTTAAGACAAAAATGTAAAGCTAAAATAACATAATTTATGTGTGCAAACTGACTGTAAACAAGTGTCTTAATGGGCTTGCTTGTCTTCAACAACAGCTCTAATATAAGCTATTCAAGAATTTCTTAGACTGTGTGGATCATGTAGAATAGGGAAGATGGCTTTAATTCAAAAGTACTTCTCCATCAAAAAGTTTAGACTGATATTTCAGCTACCAACAGACAGTATGAAATTCAGAGGACTGGCACCCATGAACATAAGGGGACCCACCTTAAAAATTATTTTCCTAAAACTGTTCTACCCAGACTAGGAGTTTTGGTGGTTTTAATTTTTAATATTCCACTTTTACAACAGTTTCCATATTACAGAATTCTTCTGTGGTTCCTGTTCTCACCTTCCATCATGTTTAAAAAAAGAATGCTTATTTACACACACAAGCCACACCATCAAACCTTGGTTTGAAACAATACAGCCACAGGTTATGTCTGAATCTGAAAGCAGTTTTTGCTTCTTCAACCTAAGATTTACTGCCCAGTGAAGAAACAAAACTCTTTCTGGCTGTCAGTACTTTGAGCTGATCAAATAATTGAAAAGGTAATTTTCACTTTTACAGCTGTCACTATCTTAAGCTGAAGTTTGATTTATAATTTTGTCATCTTTATTTCTGTATCATGGTTCATGTATGTTTTTAAAAAGATATGCAGATATAATACCAGATTATGAATTTACCTAAACTATTTATTATTATCTAAAGATTTCTTGTGGAAACTAGAGACCTGATCTTCTAAGTTTTCTCCTATACTTTCTCATAACTGGGTGCTAAATAATGCCAATTTAGCAGAATACAGTCAAATGACACCTTGTTAGTCTTCAGGACAATCTCCCAAGGTAACAGCATTCAAAAGGATAACTAAATGGGTGGACTGAGATTCACCATTTGTCCTGCATCTACTATCATGTTAGCAAAGAAATGGTTAACTTAAATGGACTGGTTGCTGAAAAACTGCTTCAAGTGTTTCACAGAAATATTTAAGTGGTTAGACTTATATCACCACACAAAGCCCTAACAGAAGATATTGACCAAATTCCTTTGACACACCTTACGAAGAACAGGGAGTTCCTCTGAAGATCAAGCACAGTTTAGATAGGTCTTCCAAGAAGTTCACATTTGTTTTCCAATACTCTTTTCAAGCATTTGTACAGAAATAGTCTAATGTGAATTGTTCTGCTAGTTTACTACTTTTTCCTATACATTTCATGAAGTTAGCAGTCTGCCTTAACATGAAGACAAAGCAGCACTGGGGAGCCAAATTAGTTTCTTGTACTGTTGGTGGTTCAGAACTGCAAAAACTGCCAGCCCAGCACAGCATACCAATAATTATTACCATAGATCAGATATCAAGTAGTGTGCTGAGCAAAACTGTATATATGTATGTATGTATAAGGGTATACTATGTTTTACTATTAAAACTTTTTAATTATGTGCCATGGTACATCTGCACACAGTATTCAGGTTGGGAGGACCTTTAACATCATTTCAATACGACATGGAAAAGAAACTGTGGAATGAAGTCCCTGTTATCAATCCTCTTCAGAGCTAGATTCATCCTCCTGGTCAGAGAGCTCAGCAACAGGAAAGCGCAGGATAGCTGCCACCCCTGTCAGCTGGCCCAGCTGCTCTCCAGACACATGGAGGCTGGAGAAAATGCGTACTGTGCCCATGTTCTCCCGTACGCTATCTACCAATTTAACGTATCGGGCACGCGTAGCCACATCCTGGTGCCGAAAAAGCTCATCACTGATCAGCAGGGTATCAATGGCCATGGCTTCATTGGCCTTCTCCACATGCTTCAGGCCATAAAAAGCCCGGTCAGGCTCATGCTGCAGCATTTTATAGAAGTCATCTAAGGCTTTGACCTCACCAGCTGCCTTAGTATCAGAAAGACGGCTAGTTACAGCTGGGTCGCAGAGTGCTTCCTTCAGCGCGTATTTATGTCCTGAGGAAGAGTGGACCTAGAGTGAAAACAAAGTAAAAGGTTTGGTGTTTTTGAAAAAAAAAGGACCATTTTCTTGATTACCAATCACAAACATCCTCCATGATATGTAATACTAATACTGATAATTATTTGTGGAACCTATCTCCTTCTTGAAACACACGATTCCTCTCTTAATCTCTCCTGCCACACAAAGTCTACACCAAATCCCTTACGCTGCTTTTCAAGCAGCACAAGAAAACTGCCTCTCTTATTGAAAGGCTGGGGTAAATATATAAGCTCAACAGTTCCCAAGGCATGGTTACGTGAAAGTACCAAGAAACTAAGATCTAAGTCTAAGCCTCCTTTTAAAGCATTCAAAAAAAGGAAGGCCCCTCAGCACTGCAGGTATATAGTGTAAAAGCATCAACTCTCTGCAATTATTATGGTTGCAAAGCTGTGAAGTACGTTAAAACTTCCCTCTGCAATCACATAGTGACACATGGAAAAGGAGGGTTATTGGTGCACTGGGGCTCCTAAGTACTGGGATCATTAAGCACTGGGACCCAGTTTACTACCCCTGCCCCCAGATCACCCCAGGCCTATTCCAACCTAAAAATTATACAAGTATCCTTATGAAATCCTATTTTAAGCTCTGAATACGACTATTTCAGTATAAGGCTAAACCCCCATCCACTCAACCAATGAGATGACTAAGAAACATGGAAAAAAGCATAGCCTTTAACCATGTAGTACAGAACTAAAAAAAAAAAAAAGTAGTTAATTTTTGTAATACAAAAGTAACTAACCTATACCACATCCAGGTACTTTTAACAAAACATCTTTAGAAAGTTGTTATTAAACATGCATACTATACAGTGTGAGAGATTAACAGTGCAAAGTATTTTCCAACTTACACTTCACACTTAACTGAAGAGTAAATTTGCCTTTACAAGGAGTTTGAAATATCTAACACTTTCTTTACTCCGTATTAAGGTATCCTAGGTGGGGACCATCCATGTGCAACTCCTTTATAGTTTGGGAGGCATGAGAATCATTTCCTCATGATGCTCAGACAGAAATTCATTTTCTTTAATGACTTATTTCCCATGTAAATACCTTTGACTATCACACACAACTCTGTGGAGACTGCTTAGAATCTTACCTGTAGGAACTTGGACCTGTTCTCCAGCAGAAGTTTGTTGTCAGTCTTGACTGCCTGCTGGAACATGTAGTCACAAAACTGCTCCCGCACGAAGCCTGGGCTAGCCACCAGTACACACTTCACCACCTCAAAGTTGATATGTCTCTGGATGGCTTGCACCACCTGCTCGTAAAACCTCTCCAGTGCCCTGTCGTGCTGACTGCAGTTCCCTTTCCGCTTGCGAGGGATGTTCACCTCCACCTTGGCACGAGTAAGCGTCATGCTCGGGGTGACCAGGCAGACGTGAGCCAGCCCCTCCTGCATAACCACGGCTGCCACATCGGCGCTCCAGGCCGGGTCGCAGGCCTGCTCGATACGCTCCAGCACCACGCTGTCCCACTGCTTCTTCGCAAGGGTGAACTGCCGGTTGGGCTCCAGCTCGATGGTGTGATAGGCGCCCATCTTCACATACTCGTTCTCTTGGATGTTGGTGCCCTTGACCCGCAGCTGGCAGGCCTGCGAGTCGAAGTCGATGGTCTCCACGCAGAGGGTGAGGGTGGTGCGGATGCGGTTGCTGCCCACGCTGCCCGTGGACGATTCAGTCTGAACCTTGCGGATGGTGGAGGCGCGCAGGCTGTCACCCACCTGCAGCAGGTTGTAGGTGTGCCACATGTCCTCAGGCTCCTCGGGGATCAGCGTCACCTGCCCCGCATTATCCTTCTCCAGGTCCTTCCTCACCAGCTTCATCTTGGCGGTTCACCCGCGTCGCTCCCCGGCTTCCCCTTAGCCACGGCGGCAGCGGGCAGCAGGCCTGCCCCGGGAGGGAGGGCTGAGGGCTGAAGCCGGCGGGACCGCACACTCCCGGAAGGACGGACAGACAGACAGACGGACGGACGGACGGACGGACGGACACACGACCGGCCTACTCCGAGCGCCCCCAACCCGAGCTCCTCCGCGCGCCCGCCGCCGGCCCCAACGCGCACGCGCAGCGTCTACGGCCGCCCCACGGCGCAGGCGCACAGACCCCGCGCTGTCCTAAGGCGCCGCCGGGGCGCGCCCCGCCCCGCCCCGCCC
>VWYO01020751.1:0-85890 GCA_013400275.1 Rhadina sibilatrix
GTAACCGTAACCGTATCATTAAGCCTAACTCTAAGCCAAAGCCCAACCCTAACCCTAACTATAATGATAAACTATCTTTTGAAAAACTTTTAAAAAATTGTAAAAAAGTTAAAAATGAGATTTTTATTGTTGCCAATCACCATTTACAAAAAATGAAAAATGAGAGGGAAATAAGTTGCCTCCTTAATAATCTGTTTTGTTGGGAATTCTGTTGTAAAGAAAACAATTTTAGTGCTGTGTGCTTGGTTATAATCCCCAAATTACTTTTGAGCTGTGCAAGTCCATTTATTGCTGTCGTAGCTTTGAAAAAGAGTATTATAAAAATATGCAAACCCCCCTTGCATTCATTCCTTTGCTATGACAGGTCCAACTGATACTGATAGATTTGATATCTACATCACTATTTCAAGTGAATAGCTCACTGTAAGTATCAATTGAAATATCTCAGAGGTGAACTGAGTTTCAAGTTTTAATTGCAATAGCTTGTTACAGAGACTGAAGTTCTCCTCCAACCAAACATCAGTATTAAACCAAAACCAGGCTCTAAAGCTTTCGTATTTGAGTAAGATTCCAAGCTGGACTCACTTCAGGGATCTGTGAATTAAATTCCTTCTTCTTTCCTATATACTGAATTAAGCAAGTAACTCTTTGCTTCCAAAGAAGTAGAACTTCAACAGCAACAGTTCATTTTTCCACTAAATGTTTCTTTTTTTGCTTTAAAAATTTACTTTTAATTACTTTTATTTATAATATAATTTTAAAAATCTTTATCTACTAAGCAGAAATAATATCTTTACATCATGAAGTGAGGTTTCCACATTATGGAAGACCCAAACCAGCAAACTCAGTTGTTGGGGAGGATGAAGCAAGAAGGTCTTGCAGAGAAGATTTATTAGTAAAAGACTCAAAAGGTATAAAACCTGTAAGAGATATAGAATTAAAAGCTAAGTTTGAACTCNCAGTCTCTGAAAATCTTTTATTAATGACTGTGGATGCTGAGATCCAACAATGATCCTGAGGTATACACCTAAAATCAAGGGCGTACAAGAATGCATTTCTAAGGAGGTACTGTCTTAATTTGGCCTGTTATTTATGTTGTGGTAGAAGTTCCCTAGCTCACTTGGGATGCCTTTCAAGTGTAAGACAACCTCTTTCAAAATGAGGAGAGAAAGACAGTCTGACAGTTTTCTATGGCAAATAAATTAACAGTGTTGGAGTGAGGACATTAGACTGGGTCTTTTCAAGGTTTCTTTTGAAGAAGACTTTGGTTCTAGAAACATCTCATGTCAGCCAATAAAAAGACAACTTTCCTCAGTCAGGGTGCTTTCTGTAAGAGCAACACAATCTGACAAACTGATTCAATAAAAATCTTTGCTTCAGTCTCTGAGCTCTTGAAGGATAAAATTTGCCCATCTCCACAAGTGCAAGAAAAAAGAAGCCTCCTGGGGAGGGAGCAGCTGTGGCTGGGCAGCGGGTGAGTGACAGAACTGTGTACTGGTACACCTGCAAATGCTTGGCATGGATCCTGTTCACACACTGTTTACTGGAGTCTAGGCGTTTGCCTCTAGCTTATCTGGAAAATAGAAAATTTGAATGGTGATATTCCATCTCTTTCTGTGAAAGCTTTAGAAAAAAGAAAAATAATCAAAAAAAAAAAGTGTCAAATAAAAGAAGATTATTAATTTCTTTAAAAGATTTACGGTGAGATTCGATCATGGTATCATGTTTGTAATTCAAGGACTTTATACTAGCCTAGGTTTCCTTTTGTACCTTTTTCCTATTAATCAAAAATAAAATTCTAATCTTCATACCTTAGAATGGTTCAGTGAAATATGCGACTCAGATATAATATTCAAAACCTTGCCACACTAGGCTACTAAAAAGCTTTCTAATCAATTGGAACTTCTGAATTATTCCACAGTCCAGCACTTCCAGACACAAGTTCCTATAAGATGCCTTAGCAGTGTAGCAGTGAATGTCAGTAAAAATTAAAACAAAAGAACAAGCATTTCATCAGTGCCTTATTCTGTTGAGACAGTTTTCATGGGTGGCACAACTATTCATACATTTGAATTGGTCATGATAATGCCTCTGTGCACTGACAATTGATACAAATGAGATAAAAAGGAACATTTAGTCATCAGATGATAATGTCTCTATTTAAAATTCTATCCTAAGTTAAATGGGACAATAACTGTCAGGAATTAATACTGAAGAGGAGTAAATCTGAAGCTGCCACAATATGTTAAAAATACCCTGTCATTGACATTTTCATTATACATGTCAATTAAATTCACAATTAGTGTTAGCTTAGAGGAATGATCTGACATATGAACGGGCCACAGAATCAGGAAACACACAAAAAAAGAAATTAATAAGCTTCATAATCTGAATATACAATGAAATAAAATGTAAAACAATATAATTAGAAATATAACAATATGTATGGTATGGAGATCAGTACAAAGCTTTCTGCTAAGCTCTAACTCTACCGCAAGCTGAAGACAATATTCTTATCTCTCCCTACCACCAAATAGTCACACTTTCTTTCAGCAGCACATAGAAATCTCTGTTTGGAGAGTATTTGTTGCACAGGGAAACATATCAATATAATGTGGAAGAAACATGTTCTTGAATGTCATATGAGCATTTCTTGGGTTTTGATGGCATAATGCAATTCTATTATTTTTTTATTATGAAATTATTAAATTTAGTGATTTGTGATGAAGAATATTGACTATCATATGAGACATGACATTTATTTTCAATGACCTTTTTTACAGACACATGCTTTGTAAAATTTACATTGGGATTCATTGAGGTTTTTAATCTGATACTGGATTAGTAAGAACTGGATCAGCACTCTGTGTAAGTGTGGGTGCTCATTCCTTCTTTTTTCTATACTCATTAATGCTGATTGGTATGCATGTAGCTGGACAGAGAACAAGGTCAGGAACAGATCTAGGTTGAAACTAACCCAGCAAAAAAATAAGGTGGTGGTAGTGGAAAGCTTAATTTAACTCAGTCTGGTTGTTGCATGGCTCCTTAAGTGCTTTTGCTGGTTTAAAGGGAGAGGCAGCAAAGGACTGCTGAGGAATGGTGAGGGTAAGTTTAGAGACTATACAAGTTTATGCAAGCTTGAAGTGCTCACAGAGCCATACATAGTGTTCCCCTTGGAAACCTCTTGTGGCTCCATCACTGCTATGCAATTTCAGAGCAAAAAATGCTTTTGAATCTCCAGACTTTAATTAGAACATTTTTAGAAGGAAAAAAAAGCATAGAATGAATCACCCTGTGACAATGAAGTTTTGTCTACTATTGTGTGCGCTTTTTTAATCCAGCTGCTTTTAGCTTACGTTAGCTAACTGAATCTTCCTCTCCTTAGAAGAAATAGTTGTGTGCAAATCATCTCAGAAAAAAAGCAGTCATCAGTAAGAGAAAAATTATTTTTCTAGTGCAAATGCTGGTTTATTATAAGAGCTATAGAGTTTAGCTCATTATATATAATGCAATCCTTAGAAATAAAATAGTGGCATTAATTTTGAGATAGACTGTTCACATATCATTTAAAACATAAATTACTGGGCAATACTGAAAGCAAAATCAAAGACAAAATACTGCTCCTACTATTTAAGGCTCTGTTCATTTTGAAGGGGAGATAAGGAATTTTTTTTTCTACATAGAAATAGAAGTGTATTTTTAAAAGCAGAAAAAGAAACAACCATGGATGTGCGAGAGACCTCCTTGATCCTAATCCAAATGCCTTGTTACAGGAGGCAGCATCACCATATAATCCTATCTGAAACGGTATCAGGTTTCTACATTGAATTCCTGCTTTTCTGCTTGGAAGTCTTTACCAGAATCTCTCTCATTTAATATTCTAAAATCTCCAAATTTTTCAACTCAAGTTTTCAACTCAAGTGACCAATTAACTTACATGACTAGAGAATCCAAATTTCTTTAACCAAGTCTGGTTTACTTAGGCTCTTGGCAATCTGATTTTATCCTTTCACCTTCTCCAAGACATATTCTTAATAAAGAAATGTTGTAGGAGCAGACAGGATGGTGACAAGAGAGATCTCTGGAGTCCAAGGCAGCTCTTGAAACATGAGGTTTATTGCATAGGTCATGGGTACAAGAGCTTTGCTTAAGCTGCCAGCCACAGCTAAAAGCGTGCCTGAAAGAGAGAGCAAGAGTGCTAAGTTCCTGTTACAAATATATCTCTTTCTGTGCTGAATATTCTAATTTACACTAACCAACCAGTACGAGACACAAATCCTACAGAATTTACATACAGCCTATAAGAACTACTACATTACCATACTGTGTTACATTTTAAACTCTAAAAGCTATTCTTTAGACTCTTTTCTCCTGCTGCATTGACCTTTGGATCCCTCAGCTAGCAGAAGGGTATTGTTCAATCAAAAGGGATTCTCCTTCAGCTGGCTAGACCATTGTTTTCTGGTTGTACAGTAACTAATGGCTTGGTATCCTACATCTCAAAGCTAGCTTTCATTTCTACTTCACTTATAGGTTTCATATTTCAGAATATTTTGCCAAGCAATCATATTTATAAGGTTTCCCCATTTCATCTTTCCCAACAAAAGGTGATACAACAATGATAACATTAATTGCTAATTCTGATTTTCCAAAACCAGGCTTTGCTTGGCAAAACGAATAAAGGTTCCCTTCCTTTCCCACAGTGTGGTGGGATATTTAGGGAGGTCAGGGAGAAAAGCAGGGTTGTGTTTTTGTCTTCCCAGTTGAAAGCACCTGCAGTTGACTCTGACAGTAGACTTGCTTCTTTCTGTGTGGTTTGTCTTTTGGGTACAAGTGGCAGACGAGATGCCAACATAAAGATATCACACATCTTTGAATTTTGCTCATTTTTGAGTCTTTTTTATAAGAAATATTTACTAGGGAGTATTCCCGAAGTCAGTAAAGATGAGACCATGTTTTTTTGGCAAGGATGAGACTAGAGCCATGAGGATATGAGCCATGGTGTGCTACTTGTCCTCAGGGCCACCTGATAGTCCATGGTCCATTTTAATGCCAACTACTAACAATCACAGTCAAAAGGATTGATTGGACTGTAAATTCTGCCTTCACTCCTGAAGTGCTAAAATAACTCACTTAGGTGTTGTTTTCTAGACCATGCACACAATTCTTTATCTTTGTTAGAGAGGAAATCATGTTACACAGTAGCAATACCTGTCACCACCTGTCGATGCAGGAGTGTGCTTGGTGAAAAATAAACATCTCTTAGATATGAAATCACAGCTGTATTTTCTCAAACAGCACACAATAGTTCATGTATTCTGTCCTTGTAAAATGTCATGAAAAGATCACAGTTTTTTTAAAAAAGTGAGTTACTCAAAATAAATATGATTTTAAAAACAACTATATAGTTACTTCTGTATTTTTAGGTTTCCTAGTAGCTTTTTTATTTGTCATCTATTAGTTTGATAAACCATCTTGAATGATTTCTATCACTTGAATGGAAAAAATTTTCAAAACTCTGTAGTCTAATATTCAAGATTCTGTACTCTAAAGAACTACAAAATCACATAATTATATTTATCAACATGAAAGTTTAAACCTCTCTTTCTGTGAACACTTCTGACAAAGAGTACTGTTCTGATGTTTGCAAAGACAGACAAAATTTTGGATGTAACGAAGGTCTATTTTACATATAAAATTTATCCTGTGTTTTAAAAATATTCTTTGAATAAGAAGTATGTTGCTCTCAAGACCTACTTACATTTCAGGGCAGCCATATCTCCATTTTCTTGTTCTGTGTTTTTATTTTTGTATTTCTGTGTGACACTAGCCTTGTAGAAAGTTACTACATGCATCTGCTAAAGCATTTCATATAGGTTCACTCTTAAGCAGTATTTTGTACATTTGAAATATTGTGCTTTGAACTAGAATAAATGCTCCTTGCTGTGCAAGCAGCACCATCATTATGAGGTGATAAAACACTTCCTTTATCTCCTTTATTTACATCAGAAGTAGAATTAACAGCAGTAATAGCAGCAGGCCTACTCAGAATACAGGGAATTTGATTGAATTTTCTTGTAGAAAATGAGTGTATAGCTGATACTCACTCACTCACTCATGCTTCTGGACTTTTTGTCACTTCTGAGATGGATTTATTTAATTTTAAATTGGCCTGAACTGTTCAATCAGAAAAAAACCCCAGAAATTTTCAAGTAAAACTGTTCCAGCAAGCATTTTATATTGTAGAATTCAGCAAGAAATGAAAGAAGTTTGCAACTGCTACTCTACTCTTTTCCTTGAAGCCCCAAATGTAGAAAGCAGAAGCAGAAATATCCTCTATTTAATTAGTATATAGAAAGCATGTGAACTGCATATATGTTGCCATTGACTTAATCTTTTTGATTACCTGACTGAAGGCGACTTACAAGAATGGTGGACTCAAACTCTCATTGGAGGGGGTGAATGCTGCAGCCACAAGTATTATCTTGGGAGGTTCAGGATGCAAATTAGGAAAAAAGTCTTCACTATATTTCTACTTTGGAAAAGTTCCTGGAGAGAGGCAGAAGTCTTCCTCCATTCCTCAAGTTTTCAAGACTGTGTTACAGAAAGCCATGAACCAGTCTGGTTCTCTCAATAGTCCTGCTCCGTGCAGGAGAAGCAGATGAAATTTGCTTGATTATTGTTCAAACTAGGTCACGTACAGAGACAAATTCCAAATAGTGTTTCTATGATTTTACAAAATAGCTGCAATTCCATAGCACAACATGCAGTATGTATAGGATTTGTTTCAATCCATCAAATTCTCATTCTAATCTTTCAAACTCAGTTCACTTAAAGGCAGATTTTGGAATTAAAAAAAACCCAAAAACCAAAAAGCAAACACAACTGGTATGGATAAGGCAGTCACATCTTTGTTCTGGATTATTGTGTTATCTAACCATGTTTAAAATCAATTTTAGCAGACAAGTTAGCAAACATTTTAGATATTTCAGAGGGGATAAGTTATTGTACTGAGGAGATAATGGTTTGATAACAATTTTCACCTAGTTTTAGACTTACAGGAGTTAGACTTTCATGTCTAACAGAGCCAGAAACATATGTTAATCAATTATCAACAAAAAAATAGTGCTTTGTGAGGGTATGCTGGTTTTTCAGATAGCTGTCTAAGACAGAGAACATGAATCACCTTCTGAAAATGCTGGTTTATCTGCATTAGGGAGTTTCCAAGATGACTCAGACACAAAGATTTTAAATGCCTAAACTAGGGCATATGAATATAGGGCTTGAAACTGTATGACTGAAAATATTTTCATTTTATACAAAAAAGAGTGAAAGGAAATTAAATAAGCTTACAGTTTACCATTCTAATTCAAACCTTCCTAACCTCAATATTATGTTTTGGGGTATCTTGTGCCAGTACATTACCTTTAAACTTTTAAAGAAAGCGGCTTTAAATTATTACTGTGTTTGGAGGTAAAAACACTTCAAATAATTTCAGCTGCTTTGATCACGTTTTTATTTTCCTTATGACGTATATAAAAGAAAGTCTGAAAAAAAGGGGGAAACTTAATAGCTTAAACTGTCATTATACTATGTAAGCACATATTGTATAATAATAGTAACAGTGAAAAAGAGTAATGCTGACAACAACTCTGTTTTGTGACAAAGCATCTTGCATGGTCCTTTAGAAAAATACAAGTTAAACTTTTCCTTGATCAATTATTCAACAGATTTCATGAAAGGAAAAAGTCCTTATATATTCTTATTCAACTGTAATGTAACGTACCTTCATCTTCATAGCTGTCTTTTGGTGACTTGGTCAGATGCATGGCAATGCATTCTGATTTTGACTGATGCCAACATAAACAGTTTAGTCTTCATATTTTCATTGTTACACCCGTCAGACCTCTGAGATAAAAAGGATGGCATGATAATACCTAGGCTGAAGAATACATCATGAAGGCAATGTTGAGTTAGAAGAGAAACAATAAATATTTGATCTTCATAAAGACAACAACTTGACAGGTCAAGAAAAATTGTGAAAACAAGAGTTACCCGGCCATTTATACTGTGCTCTAACAAATCCATTCACTGCACTGGAATCAATCACTCTCTTTAAATCATTGACCTGCATCCTAATACTCAAGTGATGCACATCTATTATGCAACTATAGAATAGTCAGTCTTGGTCTAGATATTTTTATCTGGCAACTGAGAAACTATTTTAAATAGTATTTGCTGATTCCTGTGTCATTAAAGTTAATTTTCCCATGGTAGTGAGGGCATAACCGAAGCCGAAATAAATTTTGAAATATTCTCACATGGTCAGTATTGAAACGAGTTGTTAACATTCTATAGGATCCAGCTCTACTTACTATTTTATGTATATTTTACTAGTCTATTGGAAATTTTCAGGGGTTTTTATAATTATAAATCTAAACCTGAAGGGAGGAATATAAGTTTTCAGAATGTTAAGTACAGGCTTTGTACCCATTAATAAAATTTTATTGCAGATCTCAGTGTATTGTACTGGCATATCTCATATGTGTTAGGCATTTGGCATATATATGCAAGTGTTGCAAAGTAGGCAGCTGACAGAGCAAAAGCACCAGAAGGCAGCAGTTTGTTTTGATGTGCTGTATCTTAGCCATATGGGGAGTGAGGTGCTACTAACAGAAGAAATACAACTAAGGCTATTTAAAGAATCTCACAGCAACTACTGTAAAAGTATAAACTTGAAAGGCACAGCTATTACTGTTTATTGATTGCTCACAGAAAGATTTACTCACAGTGCTTCTGAATTGAATTTCTGATTAATAAATTCCTTCATCACATTTGCTAAACATTTTCTTACTTCTTTCCAAAGAGTTTGGCTCTCACAGCCTTGGCATTTGGGTCCATCATCATATATTTGGGTAAAATGAATTTAATATTACATGACTTACATGACATTGTTGTTGCTATGGAAAATATGTATATTATGGAATTAATCTTAATTAGCATTACTGCTGTATGCAGAATCCTGATAGGGTGAGCAGCTTGTTCTCCCAGGGACAGTAGGGGATGCTCATAAGCAAAAGATAAATCCCAGTGGAGTTACACTGCCATAGAAAAAAGCAGAGGCCAGAACTTTTTTTACCAATTCATTCAGAAACATAACAGACATTTTTGGTGACAAAAAAAGAAGAAAAAAGAACAGGAGGATAAAAATACACTTATGTGTCTGATCTTGTAATAAAGGCTTCTATTGAAGTCTACAGTGTTTTTCGTATGGGGTCATCACCTCAGAAGAGCACATTAAACTCTTCTAAGATTCAGAGTGGGATAAAATAAAATGAAAACTAGTCAAAAGACTAAGAACTTAAAAGAAGTGGTAACTGGATATGGTACTCTTTAGAAAGGGAATAATGCACAGAACAAAACAGGCCTAGTAGCTTTTTTGAGATAACCTGTGAGTCTAAAGGATGGAACAGGCAGGGCACAAGAAAGTAAATTTCATTAAAAAAACCCACACCCTTTTATTTTACAAGGAGGAGACATGTTTCTAAACATTTTCTCATGGAAACAAAAAAAAAAAAAAAAAAAAGAAGGAGCTGCAAGGAAGATTCCCTATGGCTTCATGAACTAAAACTAGCTTATGCCCCATGGCAAAAATCAAGAACAGCGACAAAGGACAACACCTTCCTAAATAAAGAAAGCAAGTTTAGTGTCTCTTTACTTCATCAGTTTAATCATACAAACACACTATTCAACAGGAATATTATTTTTTTTCTCATTCTCTATACTACTCAAATAAAAAGCTGACATATGTCTTGTTTGCTGGCCTTGTTAATATATATATCTGCTCTTGTTATAAGACATGGCTAAATACACAGATGAGAAAGGTTAGTGCACAGATTTTAGCAAGTGTGAGAATTTTCTCTTTCTGCCTTGCAGCTAGCATGAAGATTTCCTCTAAAGATCTTATTTAGCCTTTAAGGTTGTCACTGTGGAGTTGCAATCTATTTTTAGTGATTCTAACACATACTCTAAATTTAAAAATGGCAAGGATTTCATTCAAAAATGCCTAGAGAGGGTTACTTGGAAGTACTATTTTTGCCTTATCTTACTACTTAGTATTATTTTAGCAAACAGCAGGTGCAAACTGGAAGGAAAATAGATGTGCTTTAATGGCCTGTCTGGCTGACTGACTGGTAAATGCTGTTGAAACACGCTATGTTATCTTTCTGAGTGAATTGAGCAAATGCAAACTGTCAAGTCAGTTAACATTTTCTGTTCCCATAGTTCTGACTTCCAGCCATGACAAACACTGTCAATTGTGTTGCCTGAGCTTTACCTTCACCTTTCCAGTGAGTAAGGGTTACATATATTATTGCTCAGCCACTATGCTATGTGTCCCTGGAATGTGAGCAAAGTGGTGTTGATGGCACAATAACCCTTGTATCTCTGTAATAGCATGTAAGTCTCAACTTTAATTAACCTCCTAACTAAAACTGGAAGTTGTTGCACAGTGAAAGAGACTGTGAAGAACCTGTGAATCTCTTGTTGCACTCAGCACAGGAGTGTCTTGTTATATTGGCAACTTAGTGCTCTCAGAAAAAGGCCTTGCTTTAGAGCAAGGTTGGACACCAGCTATTTCTCCTTTAGAATTAGCTTCACTTGTCCCTGAAGGGAGAGTTTAAGTTCCAGACTGTTCAAAGCTATTGTACTATGTCAGTATAGAGCTCCAAGAAGAAAATCAGAAGTTTATTCATCTGTATTTGAAAATATATTTGATTAGAAATATCTATGTCCTCAAAACATACACAAAAAAGAGTCAAATCAGAATGTAGAGAAAATTTTATTATGCTTTATATTTACATTAGTATTTTTGTTACTGTTTTATGTCAATCAACTTTAATACTAAATAGACTGTTTATCCTTTTCCAGAGAAGTAATTAAATTTTATCTAACATGTTTCCTTTATAGAGAGCAGCTTTGAAAGAGTTCCCTTGATGAAACTAATAATCAACCTAGAATGAAAGCCAAGATTCATCTTTTTTAAAGAAAGCTTGAACAATAAATAGAGAAAAATATTAGAATATAGATGTCACAGTTAAAGGATTATCTCTTTAATTAGGAAGACTTAGCACTGTTAGATAATGATTGGCAAAGAGAAAGTGAACAAACCACATATTACTCAGAAGTAGCCTATAAATCTGTACAGCCAAGCTGTTTGGCTGATTAATTTCTTCCCCAGTACTCTGTGTAACACCAAATAACACATAGATTTCCTGCAAGCTACAAGCTTTCTTGCAAACTAGTTTTACTACTATTTCTTGTTTTTGATTTTCTATTACTTCTCAGAAATCCTTTAAAAATTGACTATAACCTGTGCACTCCAGTTAACACCAGAAAGGTGAGGTTAATTAAATTCAATCTTTTCCAGACAGTCAGTGTTGGAATACAGTTATGTCACCAAAAAACCCACCTTTTGTGTCTGAAATTGTTTGTAAGTTTGGCTCATTTCAGTATAGCTACATTGTGCCATTCATATGAATAAAATGGGCAATATCTTATGAAGTATGTGTGACTGAACATACACTTTACAGTGCATATTTGAACATTTCAGTAAAAGCAAATTTGCTGTGATCATCTTTGTCATCCAAATGCTCAGTGAAAATAAACAAAAAAGTCTAAGAATAGTACCAAATTTAATTTCACATTCATTTTGAATGCGTAGACTACATATCCTCTGTGCTTCAGAAATGAATCACATCAACACATACAGGAGCTGTTCGCATGGACAGTGATTCCAGTTACAGGTGATGCGTAGCTCTATTGTGCTCCGTTGTTTTTGCATTTTAAACCTTTTGCCTGTAATAATCTTGTCCAAATAATCTAAAAATGCACATCATTGTGGTTTAATAATTACCACTGACACATGGCTAACTTAGTCGTCCTCAGCTACTCTGGCACATTTTCTGTGTTAGACTTGCTGCTCTTTGGCAGTCATGGCTCAAGTGCAAACTTCTCTAACTGAATAAGTGTATGCTAATGTACAATTTAGATGTTGTAGCAGGACCAAACTTAGACATTTTTAAAAATCTCTAAAACACAATGATTTTTCATTTCTTGTCATGTACTCTAGAGTCTTCAGCAGATGATGTCATATCTAGCTTTATTTTTTTTTTTTGCTTAGGTCTTATTTTTTAATTAAGTATCTCTCTAAAAGGTTTCTAATATGATGTGCATAGATAATAATGATGTGAAGTGGTAATAAAAAAGGAAACTGTTTCATTTTTGGGACAATATTGAGATTCCTAACGCTCCTCTGCATTGTTCTGGTGTAGATAAAAGAGACTTAATAACTGATAATATACATCAATTTGCATATGAAGGACTTTATTGCCCTTTTCCACAGTTCAAAAGGCTGATGAAAGGCTGCTCTTTTCCAGACCTGAACAGAAATATAGGTAGCAGATCTACAAGAGAAGGAGAATATCTTTGCTTGGGGTAGAGTGAACAAACTTCATCATCTCTGGTAGACTAAATAAAATTTTTAGAAGAAATTATTCATTATACATTTTAAAGTTCTATAGTTAATATATGTGAATAAATAGAGCCTCACACCTCCACTCTAAAAAAAATAAGCTTGAAAAAAACCTGCTCTAGTGAAATAAAAAAATTAGGTCAATGTAGTTTTGGGATCAAAGGACAAAACTGCAAACATACTTTATTGCATGATTTTACATTAAACTACAATAGAAGCAGAATGCAGACACTGTGAAGGAGAAGGCACATCTGTTTTGGGTGCTGGGTCTGTGGGCATTGTTAGGTAGCAGAGTCATTCTGAAATATTGTATACATCTGACTGTACTGTACATTATTTATTTATTGCTAACTTTGGAGATAACACTCCTAGTAGCTGAACAACCTTGTACCTTAGGTCTCATAAAGGAAGATATATTTACAGGGGCCACTAAATTTAAAAGTACAGCACAGTCAGTACACAGTGGGTGATGATCACAGAGGGGAAGCCTGAAGAGGATAGGTCATTTATACACTTTTGGCATCATTAATTTTAATTTGAAACTTGGCTTTGAAGGCAAATTGAAATGAGCACATAGGACTTTGCAAAAAGTTCCCTTGAAGTCTGAGCCTACCCAGAACAATGATCAGGGCTCAGATGCTGAATATTAAGCAACTTGGAGATTTGAACTTATATGAGCCCCTGTCATTCATCTGTATCCTGGTCTTCCCCTTTCATTAAGTGCTTGGGAACACGATGATATGGCACTTCAGGAGAAAGGAAAGACATTGTATGCCATATGAGTGGGAAACTCTGGGGCCAGAAGTGTCACTACTCTTATTTAGAAGCATTGCATGAGAGTGTTTGAGCGTATTATTGTGTGAATTCAATTACTGGACTTTATGGGTATAGCCCCTAAAGCTGATAAAGCAATGCCTACTTTTTCCTGACCAGTTGCTCCCTGCCTTCAACACCTACTTGTTGCACCCTGCTTACATGGATAGGAACAAAGTATTTTTAGGAACAAGGGAGTAGAACAGGAAGAACGATGTAGAACAGATGCTGTAGAGCAGCACCTAGATTGAAGAGAATGAAATGCCCAGTTAATAGCTGCAAAGGTTTCACATTCGCCAATTTTGACCTTTCCCGGCCAATGCACCACTTATAAGATGGTTTCAGCGTTTGCTATTTTTGGATATGACTAGAACACAAAAAGCAAACAGGCTTACCTTAAAATTACAAAGCTAGTTTATTCACACACACTAAAAGAATGAAAATAAGAAAAGAAAAAAAAAAACACTTTCAAAACAGCCTTCTGTCCCCCACAAGTGTTCACTTTCCCACACACAACCTAAAAAGACAAAACTTGAATTTTCAATCAGTTTTAACATTTAAAAATAATCTTTCATCAACTCCTTTAGGAAAGGAGTGTCTTCTAGAATTTCCATAGAGAATTCCCACTGACAACATAGAACAGTTCTCTTGTGGGTTTTAACTTTCACAAAGGCAGCCGCCCAGGAGCCTGCCTTGTGAAGTCCTTCCCGATAGCAGTTTTTCACAACACTACACATGGTCCCTATCTGCTGATTAGGGGTACTGTTTAAGGATGCCTCCTCTAGTATGAAACAAAGATTCTCTTCTTCTGTATTCAAAATCATCTTCATCTCAAAAACTAAAAATCTCCTTTTCTTTAAGAGCAAAGAGCTTCATATCACTTTTAGCTAGAGCCTTACATCCCCCCCAAACAGCATTCATATGTTACAGGAAAAATAGTCCATTCTCCATAGTTTACTAGAGATATCCAGCCAAATTATGCGACTCCTCCTCCTTTGTCCCAAATAGTCTTTTCACTCTCTCTTCATTGACTTCAGTTTCATGCTATGTCTCTTTATGATTAAATCACTTTGTCTATCCTCACTCCTGGAAGGGCCGGTGCTCTGGGAGTTCCATCTGCTGGCAGGAAAGAGTTAAACATGCCCAGGCCTGTGATGGTCAGTGGTCCCTGCTAGGCAGGAGCTGCAAAGATCTCAAAGCCATACCAGTGGGGAAAGGCTCAGAAACAGCAGCCAGGATCTCAGTAGTTATGGAGACTGATGGATGCCTTTCTCCTGCCACCCTCCGTCTCATCTGGGGTGGCTCATCTTGGGGGTGCTCCCAGGGGCCTGGGAAGGTGGGAGAGAACATCTCCTCCCAGCCCTGGCTGGGGAGCAAGTGGCTTTTCTTCCCCTCTGCCCCACTGGCAGCCAGGGGAAAAGGGGCTCAGCTGGTCAGGCCGCTCCCCTGCGGGGCGGCAGCTCCCGGAGGCCCGGCTGGGCCTGGCCCGGCTGCCGCACGATGTTACCTGGGGCTCACCGAGAGAAGAAGAGGCTCCAACACAGTCTCAGCCTGATATGGGTATTACCAAAAGTCGCATCTGTTTTTTTCAGTGGTCAAACCACATGCCAATAGCCAAGAACTGGCCACTGGTAAGCCTCTGTCCTTTCTAAAGAAATTTAAAGGTCTTGACGCGTACCTTTATGGAAAATGGAAAATATGGAAAATATTCCATATTTTCCTTCAACTAAAAACCAAACTGTGTTAACCCATAATGTGGACATCAAAGAATTTATTCAGTCCCATAATAATCCATGTGGATAGTTTTGTCTATCTAGATATTACCAGATGCATTACCTCAAATGTTAACATATGACACTAAGGTAATTTATATACTAGCACTTTTATAACAAGAACTTAGACTTCTGGCAATTAATTTTCCTGCCCTGTGAAAGAGGAAAGACGTATCTTGACAGTTTTGACTGATGAGTCAAATAACTGTAATGAATCAAAGTATATTTCTAGCTGCCACAGGTAATGTGCTAACTATAATGTTACTGAACAAAGATATTTCGGTAAAATACCAGCAAAAGAAGGAACTGAAGGCACTCTTTTTACCTCTTTGGGCTCATCATCACTGTCCTGGTTTCAGCTAGGATAGGGTTAATTTCTTCTCAGTAATTGTTGCAATGCTGTGTTTTGGATTATGAATGAGAGTGGTGTTGACAACATTTGCTAAGTGTTTATCTTAAATCAAGGACTTTATTTTTCTCTTCTTGCGCTGCGCCAGTGAGGCAGTATGCAAAAAAACAAACTGGGAGGGAACACAGCTGGGACAGGTGACCTGAACTGACCAAAGGGATTTCCCACACCACTAAATGTCGTGCCCAGTATATAAACTAGGGGGAGTTACCCAGAAGGATAGCCAATCTGGTTTTGGGAAGGGGGATCTGGCATTAGTCAGCAGGTGGTGAAAACTTGTGTTGTGCATCACTTGTTTTTTACTTTTTGATTATCATTATTATTATTTACAATTATTACTGTATTTTACTTTAATTTCAATCATTAAACTGTTCCTATCTCAACATGAACATTTTATTTTGATTCTTCTCCTCCTCATGCCACTGGGGAATGAATTTAAGTGTGCCTTCTAGGAGACCTTTGGCTTCTCTGTCTCACTGCAGCACATTTTTCCTGTGTCAATCTATGAGTGTATCAGGACAGACAGCTGTTTTCCAGTGCGTGGAATCACAGCTTGGGAGAAGACTCTGCCACAGAGTGGTGAAAAGCCACTACACAGATGATTGGTTGCTGTTTTTCTGTCGCTGTTTGTTACTGTGGATTATACTTCAGCTCTGAATTTCTCTTTGCACTTAATGTGCAGAATCAGACAATCAGTGTTGGAATGCAGTTATTTTTTTTTTAATTTTCAAAAGACTAGATCAAAATAACTGATGATCCTGGCCCTTTTTCATTTATCATGTCTGTTTACAATACTTTTTATTTTCTGAGAAAATGTGTATAAGCACAAAAAAGATTTTTTGAAATAAAAAGCTTTTCTCAGTTCATATCTTGCATAGATTTTATACACTCTCCAACACTAAAGTAGCTGTTGATTATTGCCCTGCACAATTGCAACAGCCTCATTAGTTTCACTATGTAGCTTACAATAGTTTCATGCCAAATTAAAACTACAGGTCAAAGGACTAATGTGAGATCAGCTTGTAGAAATTTGAAGCTCCCCTGCATCCAGCAATTTATAAACATACAAAGCCACTTCATACAATATCCAAAAGCAAAAGTTCACAATGGATATAATTAGGAGTGTTGCTCTGTCTTAGCAATCAGGCTACAGCTGGTATGTACGCTATTATGGAAATGAGAAAGTTGTGGTTTATTATTTGCATGCTATTTAAATACTGAATGCTCATCTAGGGTTACCATGATCATGGGAAATGTTAAACAATTGAAACAACTAATACTTTAAAAAATATTACTGGACAATGAGCCCGTTTTGAAAGATGCTGAAAACAAGGAGTTCTTTTTATTATGTGGAATACATTATTGGCCGTGTTCAGTGTCTAGTTTTAGGTGGCACTCTCACTGTGGTCATATTTTGATGAAATAAGATCGGTCCTTCCTATACCCAGAACAGGTTAAGTGCAGCATCAAGTGCTGATGAGTGTCCCTCTGGAGAACAAAGAGGGTGATGAGGAATGGAGAGGTTCTTGCCAAAGCAGGTTGAAAGATCTTGGCCTGTTTAGTCTAGTGAAGGCTTCCAGAGGACATTATTCTTCTTTATATGTAAAAAAAAAATATAAATCAAGTAGGTGGCCACTTGTGATTCCTGCTGAGGTCTCCTTTCACATGAGTTGTGCCAGGGGAGACGGAGGGAGAAGGCATGAGCAGAAGTGATAAGCTCCATTTCCTCTCTCCTTTGCATGACAGCATTCCCTGCATGTCAGCACCACAAATTCTTCCTGGCTTGTAAACCTGGTACATGGAATTAGGGAGACGAGAAGCAGCTTCCTGGAGAAAGAAAAGCTGAAGTACCCAACATCTTTTCTGGTAAATGATCACCTGGGTAAATACCAAGGAAGCAGGAAATCTGCTCATGAAAAAGAAAAATATTATCTGGAAAATGTATGGTTGGAAAAGACAAACAGAATAAGATTGCTAGTAAGCTGAGAAATAAGTTTTTTAAACATTTTGTTGTTAATACAGTCTTATGTTGAACTGGTTTAAGAAGGGTACTCAAAGAAGTTATGAAAATGATTAAAAGACTTGACTAAGTGCAATTGGTTTAAATTGCCCCACTCATCTTTCCAAGGTGTCATCTTGTTCCTAAATACATGTTCCTTTGATAATTGAAAATTTTCAGTTTTCAAAATTATACATTAATTAATGTAACTGCACAAGATTTTTTTTTGCATAGATCTTTACAGATTTCTTCTCAGGTTTATAAGCCTTTGTCCTCTTTTGTCTGAGTCTCCTTTCCTCTCTCATTTGTATGAAGAGTTTTCTCTAGCGTGCACATATCTACCATCAAAAGGCTTAAAAGAAGCTGCTTTCCCAGTAACTGCCTACTACTGAAAAACTCTCTACAGATGTGAGAGGCTTAAGGACATTGAAATTATTAAATAATTGAAATGAACTTATTTTATAGTTAATAAAATGGCTTTTTTTTTTTCTGTTTGCAGACAATAACGGGTTTTTAAGAGATTCACAAGACCTCTGTATGGTTGAATGTCTCAGAATGCATTCCCTTCCTGTGATTTTGATGCACTTAAATTATTTTTTTACTATTTGATATCAACATATAAGTAATCTGCTTCACCAAACAACTAAAATGGGAGAACACAAAGGAGTAATTTAGATTTTAATTTGGTCAGATATATGCAGACAATACACCTGTCTTACCATCAAAGAGCATTAATGGAAACAAAGGCAAATTTGCATCAACCTCATGATGAATAAATTGTAAACAATAGTTGCAAAGTATTTAATTAGCAGTTCATAATAAAAGGTTTTAATGGACACTACATTTCTGAAGCTATGTGAAATAGAAAGTACTTACCAGAGGTAATAACTAGTTTAATTTCCTTCCATAAGTATAGCAGCCATTCTTTGCAAATTATTGTGCTTAGGAGCTGTGAAGTGAGACCATTGAGAGGAAGTCTCGCTTCAGTTTGGAAAGCACGTATATGAAAATGTAATTCTGTCCCGGTGTGACCCCAAATCACTGAGGTTGACAAGGATTCCTCATTCACTTTGGTTGTATTGGTGCTCTCCAATAATATATGTACTGTTTAAATATATTAAAGATATAGCACAGTCTTAAAAAAGTGGTAATAATGCTCATCACCATCACTGTAAAATCGTAAAGTACGGAAATAAAGCAATATAAGAGTCCATTAAAAAATCTAAGCATCCAACATTTCAATAATGTTATCATATTCATACACATAATCAGTCCTCTTCTACAGCAATGCAGGATGAGTTTCCACAGTGTCATAAGACAGAAACATATAAGTTTTCCTTGCTGGAGTGTATGATTCCGTACGTGTAAAGAACTTTAACGGAGCTGCACAATTTTACTTGAGGCCATTTTTCATAGAATCATTAAGGTTGGAAAAGACTTCTAACATTATCATGTCCAACCATTGTTCCAACACTGCCAAGTCCACCACTAAACCATGCTTTAAGTGTGTCCGAAGTGCCCCATCTGCATGCTATCTGAAAACTTCCAGGGATTGTTACTCTACCACTTCCCTCGGCAGCCTGTTGCAATGCTTGACCATCCTCTCAGTGAAGAAATTTTACTTCATGCCTAATCTAAACCTCCCCTGGCACACCTTGAGGCCATTTCTTCCTATCCTGTCACTTGTTACCTTGGAGAAGAGGTCGACCTCCATCTGGTTACAACCACCTTTCAAGTAATTGCAAAGAGCATAAATGTTTCCCCTAAACCTCCTTTTCTCCAGGCTAAACAAACCCATCTCCCTCAGCCACTCCTCAACAGACTCGTGCTCCAACCCCTCCACCAGCTTCATTGCCCTTCTCTGGATGTGCTCCGACACTTAAGATCCCTCTTGTAGTGAGAGGCACAAAACTGAGCTCAGGATTTGAGGTGCAGCCTCACTGGTGCTGAAAACAGGAGGACGATCACTACTCCAGTCCTGCTGGCCAGGCTGTTTCTGATATACAACACCCATCTGGCTTTAATACTATAAGTAAAAAAGTAAATTAAAAAAAAAATGCACTGTAAAAGGCCTCTTGTTAGGAAGTCTAGGAGTATCAAGATATTTATAGTGTAATGAGAAGGGCAAATAACACCTGGGAACAGATATGTGAGATTTTGCTCTAGACTACATGAAATATCAGAGTAAAGGATTTAACAGCTTTGATAATTTGCTTCTATGTTCCAGGAAAATGATAGTTGTAATCAAAAGGATACAAGAACCTTCACTGGCAGACTTCAGACAAAAATGCCAGTTTCAGGTAATATTAGAAAATCAAAAAGTCTGTCAGGTGCTGAGAGAATGGGGAAGTCCTTAACAGAAGGGGAAAGACTGAAGGAAGAAACCCTGGAGGTACATTTACGCTAAGTCATGCTGCCATGTGCTTAAAATGCCCACCACATCTCTCCTGTTTCGTTCTGCCCTTGGGACCTCCTCTTTCTGGGCAAGGGTACAAGGTACAGATATCAATTTCTGTGACTGCAGGTTAGAATCGCCTAGATCAGGACTTCTCTTATTTTTAATAATGCCCAAAGAAACAGAAACCCTGAGATACTATGGTAAGGAATTCAATATAAGGACATAGATAAGAGAAAGCTTCAGGAAATAATATGTTAATGTGAAGATGAACTAAAAATAGCCCTTAGACCTCTAAACATCCTTCACTCATCACACTTTTCCATATCTCATTCAGCTGAGTGCTAGAATGTTTCTTCCACTGTAAATGATTTGAAAAGCTGAGCTGGTAAATTTGTTGTTGATAAGCAGCTTGAATATTCAGAAGCAAGAAGCCAGAGAGAACTGAAACTTCATGTTCAACAGAACAGACTAGTTGTGATGCAGCAGAAGGGCTAGCACTAGTGAGAGCTATCTTCACAATGAATTTCTAATTGCTTTAGTGCTATTAATGAACTGTTCACCAGTCCTGAGAATAGAATATTCCATTCCATCAGAGTATTAAAAAATTATGCAAATGAGATATGGAGACTTAATTAGAGTGTAGGAATTGCATGGTTCAAGGAAAAGTTCACTTATGTACCAGTAATTACACAACAGCCCTTTTCCCTAACAGGCTAAACCAACTCCATTTCATCATAATAAGTATTATAATTAAAACATCTTTTCAAACTAATAACACATGAAAAAATATAATAAAAAATGTGAAGTCCAAACATCTACAGGATTTGTTTAAAGATTTGGGAAGCATGCAAAATAGGAAGAGAATTATTTTGATGCAGATAGTATAGTAGCCTATTATTTTTGGCTACAGAATGTTGATGGCAAGTCCATAATATAAAATATCGAAGTTGCAAAGGTCCTGTCACAGGACTACACCCTGAAGATATCCCACATTTTCTTTCTTTTTTTTTTCTTTCAAAGCTGTTACTGTTGACTAGTATACCATTACTGATAAGCTAAAAGGTGTTTTATTGAATAGGTTATTTTTCAGAGAGAAGAATGTCCTCTGATCAAAAAAAAATTAAGAAAAAAATTGTAAGAAAATGCATATAAAGGTCCTTTTCTTCATGCTGGTACATGCTGCAGAAGAAAACTGAGAAAGCAGTTAAAAGTCCAAGATATATATGTTACCAGGCCTTTGGGAGAATTTTTTTTTCGTTTTGTTTGGTTGGTTGTTCTGTCTTATTTTCAATAAAACTGGTTCCAGGTTCCTTGGAGATTTTACTGCAAATCTAACAAGTTTAGGCTGTCTGTGTAACACAAAGAGAAAACCTTTAGGAAAAACATGTCATTAGGCTTCAAGATAAAGCATGGTGCTAATAACACTAAGGTTGTGGTTTCAATCCTTGTATGGGCAATTCACGGGAGTTGGATTCAACAATCCTTGTGGGTTCCTTCTAACTCAGAATATTCACTGATTCTGTAAAGAATGTGCCCAACACATCATCTTCTTGATACTTTACTATGTTTAACTGTGCTGAGCAATTACTGAAATTATAGTTCTGCCATTATTCCTATGTCTTTTAAACATTAAAAACATTTAAACATTCCTTTTAAACGTAATGCATATGGTTTGAAAGTGGAAAATGGCCTATTTTCTTCCCCTAACACAAATTTAGTTGGGTTAATATTGAAGATATATACAACTGAATTATATTGGATATGAGGAGATGAAAGAAACTTGTAACCCAAACTACTTATGGACTGATGAGGCCAAAGAATTCTATACCTAATTTAGGTATTTTTTTTTCCCTAAGCTTATAATGTGAACTGAATCTTAATATATATTGCATTCTTTTCCATTTTATTGCTCTTTTAAACAAATTTGTACTTTGATCTTCCAAGAAGCTACTAGTTTTGTAATGAGACACATCCATCTGCTGTAGTTGTGTGCCATCACATCTTCACAGCACGTAAATAAGGAAACCTAATCCATTTTTTCTTATAAAATTAGTGCTTTTTGGATTCTGTATGATAATTTCTCCTCCTAAAATGACAGTGAACTGGAGGATTAGGATAGCAGATGACAGCATTTATTTCTCTAATTTACTTGTGCCATGAGTAATGTTTGAGACCGAGCCATTTCCCTAACACTTCTGACATAAAAAGTCATCTTTGCTGCAAGAGTGTTATAAAATTTGGCATAATGGAGTTTGTTTTTTTCCAAGAACTATTAACTCCCCAGCTACCAGATTTGGAAGAAGGAGAAGACTCTATTACACATTTTGCACAGAGCTTATTTATACCTCAGCTACCAAAGTATAGCTTCAAAGTACCATTTGAAATATTTTCAAAGAAAATGTTTCACAATAAATGTAGGTAATTTCAATGGAAAATAAAAATACATGCAAATGTTTCTAAGAAATCTGTGTTTCTATATACACTAATGTATCAATGCCCATTTAAAGAAGTTTTCATCCAGGGTCCTTCCTGAAAATTCAACAGAGATATATGAGTGGCTTTGAAGAATTTATCTATGCTTTTCTTGGAGCTCTCTGTACTTCTTATCTGTATATGTGAAAGTGTCAGGTGCAAGAAACTTAGACTGCTTCCTCAAAATAAAGGAAAAAGTGCAGGAAAAAGTCTATGTCATGTGATGTCACAGCTCTGTTTCTCAGATAGTAATTCTTGGTTACTACTTATGAACTTTTAATCCAATTTAGCCTATTCACATTAATGGAATTTCCTGTTATTTGACTGAATCCATTCCTTGAAGTTCATTGTTGTTTGCATATTTTTCATATTTATGTAAATAAAGGGCCAAAGATCTTTTTGGACTAAGCATCTGAATACCCAGGAGCTGTTGCCTAATGCATATGATAGGTCATCTGTAGACATGGTTTCTGTTCCTGAAGTAATGGCAAACCATTGTTCTCTGGACTCAGATTAATTTTGTCTATTTAGATCCTCTATTTCTCAAGCAACTTGCTTCTCCCTATGTAATATTTTCTGGTCATACATGAAATCAGGATGCCATAGCTTTCTTTCTCCTACCCTCCAGCTGTTTTGCTGTATCATGTCAAGGGGATAGTTTCACATTTTAAATCTTGTAGCAGCTCCTATGTATATTTGTGCTTAACACCCTCATCTCCATTTCTCACAAACCTATATTAGTAAAATTAATCTTCATATTTTCTTTTATGAGAGGAGCATTTTCAGGTGCCTTTTCAACTCAAGTGTTTTCATTCTCAACCCAAAATATTTCTTTGCTGGATTTGTCATCTTTGGCTTTTACCTTTTCATTTAATTTTCCTGTATAACTCATAAAGAAGTTTGACATCACACATCTCTCACCTTTCCTCATCTTTATCCCCAATTCTGTCTTTTCTCAATATCTCCTTCCCACATTCTAATATTTTATCTTTAGCAGATGAATGTTAGAGATTAAAATTTCTTAATTAAAAGAATTTTTTAAAGTCCCATTCTAAAGTGCATCCTTTAACTTTTAATGTTTTTATATGATTATTTGATTATATCACATAAATTTGCTGGTTTTTTTATCTTGTTTCTTCACTCATGGTCATCAGTCTTCTCATACACAAACAGCATTGCCAACATATTTCTCAGATGTACCTCCCTAAATGGAGAGGGATTTTTTTCATTGGGTATCAAAGCACACTTCACTATTCTCTTCAATTAACCTAAAGCCTGGCATGAGGAAGGCATAATACTTTGTACTATTTTGTTTTCATGCTTTTTACTTGGGGATGTGCAGTTGTTTAGTAAGCAGCTTAGTCATATGAATGATGCTCCAAAAATCTTTTCAGAAAAAAATCCATTAAAAAAAATTTTAAAAGGTCATCCCTATGGCTGTCCTCTGAAGACTAACAGGAGGGTTTCCAACATCACTTCAGTTTGGAAACTGTCTAACTGTCCCCAGATTATTACCTACCATTGCCACATCTACACATTTAACCTCACAGTTCCCAGAAAGGGGAATCGAGTGCTTCATTCTGGAGGCCATCTCTATCCACATGAATGACAAGGAAGTGTTCAGGAGCATTCAGCATGGATTCACTAAAGGCAAATCATGCTTAACCAACCTGTTTGCCTTCTATGATGTAGCAGCTACGGGGATGGAGGACAGGAAAGCAGTGGATATTGTCTACCTCGACTTCTTCAAGTCTTTCAACTCTGTCTCTCACTACATCCTCATAGACAAACTCAGGAATTGGGGACTGAATGAGTGAGTAATAGGGCTCATTGAGAAATGGCTGAATGGGAGATTACAGAAGGTCTTTATTGATGGCACAGGGTCTAGCTGGAGGCCTGTCATAAGTGATGTCCCCAGGGTTCAATACTGGGCTCAGTATTGCTTAACTTCTTCATCAATGACTTGGATGAAGGGGCAGATGCCTCCCAGTAAGTTCCAAGTTGTCCATGAGCCAGCAGTGCCCTTGTGGCTAAGGCCAATGGTATCCTGGGGTGCATTAGGATGAGCTAGCTGTTTGAGGAAGGTGATCCTGACCCTCTACTTTACCCTGGTATGGCACATTTGGAGTGTTGTGTCCAATTCTGGACTCAATGCAAGAGAGACATGGAGCTCCTGGAGTGGATCCAGTGGAAGACAGCAAAGGTGATGAGGGTACTGGATCATCTGCCTTGTGCAAGGAAAGAGTGAGAGAGATGGCCTGTTCAACCTCAAGAAGAGACACATGAGAGACAACCTGATCAATGTCTGAAGGAAGGTATCAAGAGGATGGAGCCAGGCTCTTCTTGGTGGAGCTGAGCAATAGGACAAGCTGATGCACAGGAAATTTCACCTGAATATGAGGACAAACTTTACTGTTTGGGTGACTGAGCACTGGAACAGGTTGCCCAGACAGGCTGTGGAGTCTCCCTCCCTGGAGATATTCAAGAACTGTCTGGACACAATCCTGTGCAATGTGCTCTAGGATGACCCTGCTAGAGGAAGAAGGTTGGACTGGATGACCTGCTGTGGCCCCTTTCCTTATACATTCTGTAATTTTGTGATTCAGTTTGTGTACATGTGTGTGTTTTCAGTGGGACAGAGTGAGAAAGCACATGTATGTACGTGGGTATGGGAGAAGTGATAAAGCAAGTAACAAACTTACTTTTCTTAAATATCACCTAATTCTTCTAGGGCTGTTTTCTGCTCTGGAAAGTGCCAGCAACCACTCAGCTTAATGTCAAATTTCTACCTCTGTCCCACTCTTGCCGGTTACTGAGATGAAAAGAACTCTGTAGAAAGAAAAGCAGAATAAATCTGTGCAGGATATTTTGGCATGCTGAGCAGCTGCTACTTAAAATACAGAGCAGAACTTCTTTTGGGAGAGTATCGAGTGATGGTTTTCCAGAAGCACAAGCAATATGTTTACTAATCTCTCCTGGCTAGCACCAGTATGTTTCGTTTCCATAAGCCTGAAGGCCAGTAGTCCTGTGAGAACCTACAGTTGCAGAAATTCAAACATAGTAATTTTGACTTCAAATGGCACAGTAATTCCTCAGCTTTTATACAGTTCCAGCTGCACACTTCAGCTCTACAAGGAATAAAAAAGTGACATCATCAGTACCTACATAATATTTTTAGCTTGTGCTAGAATCTAATACTGTTAAGGAGCTAAAATAAGAAGCAAAGTTCTAAATTCTTCAGAGTTGCAGTCATGAAGCAATTATGTATGCAGTGTCCCATTAACTTATGCTGTATTTCCATGAAATTCCAGAGGGCATTTGTATATCTGGCAGTTTTTTAACATTTACAGACTAAAAAGACTACAAGCACCAGGAAAAAACTTAAAATGCATTAATGGCAGAATTTTTCATCTCCTTTTGTCTTTTTCTGGTAGGTTTTTTTTACAAGTGTCATTTGACTTGATTTGATTTAAACTACTGCATTTTTGTGAACACAAACACAAAATGCATTGATATGTATTGTTTATATTCATAAATTCACACACACACTTTCCACAATACACTAAGATATGACTATTATTTCTGAAATTGCACTGGGTGCTTGTGACAATATAACAATGGGGATTGTAGGTTCTAGCTATGAAATTTGTGTTGATTATTTTTGACCTGTACTAACCTCATCCTACATGCCTCCTCTTGAATTTTTATCCTAAACATCTTTTTTCTTTTTGTTTGTTTGACTTTGTTCTACTTTTTTGACTTTTTTGACTTTTTTTTCCTCACAGTTTAGTTACATTTTCTTTTTCACTTTACATGCATCTACTTTTAAGTTCCTTCCCTCTAGACAGATACAATGCAGTAGAGAGTCCATTATGATGACTAATTATCATGAGTGTTCATTAATATTTCTTGGCTCTATCAGTTTTGTTTTGGTATCATTTAGTATCAAGAAAGACAGAATTTTTTCTTGGACTCTTGTTGATTAAGAAAATCATGATGTTTTTGTCTCATTAAGAGATTATGGAATATTTTGCTGTTGTAGTCATTTTACCTACAAATCTTTCAGGTTGGATTTTTAGAGAGCTTCATCTTTTCTACATGTTTTATAGGTAATCCAGGACTGTTGGAAAAGGCAGTGAGTTATAGTGAAATATGATGATAGTGACCACCTAGTGTCCAGCTGTTCAATCAAATGTCCTACCAAAGAATGGAACACCTATTAAAATTTTGGTTTAACCTGGAAAGTATATGTCTGAAGCTATTGGACCAGGAAATGTGTTTGGAAGTCTCACTGGGTTGTTCTTCTAAACACAGTATGTAATTTGACTTTCAGCCTAGAGTTTCAAATAGTTCATTAGTGCTGGGCATTAAATGAATGTAAAATCAGTGAAGAGTGGATTTGAATGATGTGAGACTATGAAAGTTGACTTTAGGTGGGGATTTTGTTCATTAACTTATCTGAATCTTAGGTCAGGGCATGTGTGGACTTACAGAATGCAGTTGCATGTCTCAAGACACCATCCCCATAAGATAAGCCACCACAAATGAACTTCAGGTAAGCACAAACAGCACAGCAGGAAGGATTTAACTCCAGGCCTAACAGAGCTAAAGGTTTCGAATTAGCACACCAGAAAAATTGAACTCTGCAGACTGTGGGAAAGAAAACCACTGCTCACACCATGCCAGCCCAAGCTGTGGCAACGTTGGTGACCACCCTGTGAATATCCAGGGCCTGGCCTGTAGGAAAGTGGGAGCTCCAGAAGAATGACTCAGGGACTCCCACCCCAGAGAAGACCAGGGTAAAGAAGGACCAGCAGGGCACTGCCGGAATCCCCACGGTGGTGACATCCTTTTGCTTAACCTCTCTCACTCACTCTTTCTTCTTCTCCTTCTCCCTCTCCACCTCCCATTCCTATTTCTTCTTATCTCTCTACCTCATATTTACTGTTAAATAAAAATCTGTACTATTGATTTCAGCATATGGTCTCATTTGCACCTAAATTCAGGCAGAGGCACCTATTATAATTGGTTCATAACAGGGCTGAACTCATGGTTTTTTGAAGATATATCAGTGAAAATAATTTTGAATAAGAAAAGCTGTTATATAATGCCCATGGAAGAGAAGTTAGAGCTAGATGATCTTTAAGGTCCCCTCTATCCCTAGCTCTTCTATGATCCTATGATTCTATGAATATAACAACTTATATATTGAACATCTTATCTGCTGTTCAACAGCTTATCTGTTGTAAAAATGTAATTTTTAGCTGTAACTTTTGTTTACTGTCTGAGCATTTTCATGTCTGTCCAAAGTACATCGTTCAACATCTTGAGTTACCTGGAATTTATATTTCAAGGCTGTTATATTTCAGATGAGAACTAATGTTAAATCAATTCAAAGGAGAAATAAAGTTTTAATACAGAAATTTGCTAGATTCTGGAACCAGACTATGTACAGACTAGTTTAATTAAACTTTGTGGAAGATGATGAGATTCATTTGTAAAAGTGTCAAGAATGACAGAAATGACTAAGAGCTGAAATGCTAAGCAGGATTATGCTTTTTAAGTCAATATATATAACTAGTTGTACTATTATGAATGTGGGTTGAGCTGCTGAATTGTATTGCATTATGTATGTCATTAGGTATTGTATTATGTATGATTCTGTCAGAAAAGCATCTGATTTTTTCCCTTAATTATGTGTGTACCTGAATACATAAAAATGAACAAATAATTATGTTATCCATGTTACTTTATTAGCATGTGTCTTTCAACAGTTCAAGGAACTTCATCAGTCATGATTTGCTTGCACTTAAGTGGCTTTCTTCAGCAGCACTGGTGTGGCTGATTGAATATATATTTTAAATTTTTTTAAATGCTGGTTTGCTCTGGGAGATAGCAACTGGGTCTTCGTTTTAAAGTCAAGAAGCTGACTTTGTACAATTTGCAGGCTGAACAATGAATCTAATTTCATGTATGTTTATTTATTACAAACATATTTGCATTAAGTTCTGCTAAGTGAATTTAATCTATACTAAAGATACTCGGCTGTGAATCCTGGATTGCAATACCTCATATACACACCAGGACTGACAGCAGTTCTTGTACCTCTTGTTATGAACCAATTATAATAGGTGCCTCCGCTTGAATTAAGGTGCAAATGAGACCATATGCTGAAACCAATAGTACAGATTTTTATTTAACAGTAAATATGAGGTAGAGAGATAAGAAGAAATAGGAATGGGGGGGTGGAGAGGGAGAAGAAGAAAGAGTGAGTGAGAGAGGTTAAGCAAAAGGATGTCACCACCGTGGGGATTCCGGCAGTGCCCTGCTGGTCCTTCTTTACCCTGGTCTTCTCTGGGGTGGGAGTCACTGAGTCATTCTTCTGGAGCTCCCACTTTCCTACAGGCCAGGCCCTGGATATTCACAGGGTGGTCACCAACGTTGCCACAGCTTGGGCTGGCATGGTGTGAGCAGCGGTTTTCTTTCCCACAGTCTGCAGAGTTCAATTTTTCTGGTGTGCTAATTAGAAACCTACCTCTGTTAGGCCTGGAGTTAAATCCTTCCTGCTGTGCTGTTTGTGCTTACCTGAAGTTCATTTGTGGTGGTTTATCTTATGGGGATGGTGTCTTGAGACATGCAACTGCATTCTGTAAGTCCACACAACTTTTTCCTGCCTTTTAGTGCCAATTTGCAAAATTAACAGTTATGATTTATAGCAGAAGTGCTTAATGCAAAGATGCACACAAAAGAAACCTTAGGCAATGTGCAGAAGTTTTAATTGATCCTACAAAGACCAAAACTGTGATATGCACTTTTGTGCCATCTGCTTCATCTCGTCTATCTACTAACACCAAACATAAATACAAATGCAGCTTTATTTAATGCTCTATAACATGGTAGCTTGAGGGAGTGCTTGGAATTTCTGCTGGAACTACAGTAGAGATGACATTAAAGGTAAAAATTCTGATACTTTACACTGTACAACAAACTGAGCAGAAAGCACACTCTATGACCATGCCAAAATTATTGCTATTCTTCTTATTATAAACTCCAGGAGTAGCTATAATGATGGAAAGATTTTAAATAGAGGGTTGGGTGAGAATGTGGATAAGAAACATTATTTTCTTTCATTCCTCTGTAAGTATGTGCATGGAAAGATAGTATGACTTACCAAAATACCTTATGGCAAAGCTCTGAGGAAGGTCTCTATTTTCAGTAAAGTGTTTTAATAATAAGACTAGATTTTCACTCTGACCCTAGAGAGAAAATTCTCAGTACTGCTTTGCTGATGCCCTAAATATTTCAGTCTCCCTGAACATTACATTTTTGGAACACACTCTAGAAAACATATTTTTAAAAAGATGTGTTTTCTGAGGGTGATAAACACTTACATAATATAATATACAGCTAGAAGAGCATTCCAAAATAAGGAATGGAAAACATGAAGCAATGCAGCAATACAAACCAGTAGAAACCAAGCAATGAGTTCTGCTTCCTTTTTATGAAAGCTGGCTTAATGGTGAGTCATCACTGAAGAGTATCTACAAACTGCACCATGGCAATCAGATTAATGATGATTCTCCCAGTTACATTTAGTCATGAAGGAAGAGGATTCTTCCCTGGTCTGTGGCTGGTGTAGTATAGTCATTTCAAACCCATTGAATGCAAATGAATTTTTCCAGTAGTATTCCTGTACGGTAGGTAAATGTCTTAGCATAGATGTGAAGGACTATCCATGCTGAAAGGAAGGGTAATGAAACTCATATCCACAGTATCACTGAGCCCAGGGGAAAGCACAGCTCAGCGTGCAGAAGAGGCTTTCATAGGTCCTGGACACAGCTATAGAGAGGAACTCCTGTAATGCACACCAGACCAGCTCACAAACTGTCCTCCCCTGTGCCAGCTGTCTCTGCATGTAAGCAAACACCAGAGGAACTGGAGATCATCAGGGTGCAAGAGAAATTGAAATTGTGTTCGATATTCAGGTTTCTGTGGGACTGGTTTTAAACCAAAAACCAATTTCAACCAAGTGTACAGAGATCTAGAACATAATGGCTTTCTACAAGCATGGTGAAAACCACACACTGACTAGAAGACATAGATGGGAGACCTGAAAACCCCCAACAGAACGGTTGCAATTGAGTGCTCATTGAGGCCATCCAAACAAATTACAGCTTTTCAGCCAGATATGCAAAACCTCACGGGCTGGTCAGCATGCTTGTGTGCTGGCATCACCTCTCACAGTGCTGCAAGGCCAGGCACACTCAGGGAAGAGAATTGTTGCTGCAGTAGTTAGAGGCTGTGTGTAAGAGGGAACAACAAACACTGAAGAAGAGTGATGTGAAGTTACTGAGGATGCAGATTGCAGAACTCCTGAGCAGCATTGTGTCTAGGATGGAAATCCATAAGAAAACAGGCTTCATTAATCCCCTGTTCACTATACAAGATATTTTCTGTTTGACCGAGCATCTCTCTAATCAATAAACATTTTGTTCTATTATCAACTGAACACAGAGGACTCATTTGGGTAAAGCTTACTCAGAAGCTGGTTTCTAGAGGTAAAGGTTGACTGTATGTGTTTAAACATTATTTCCTGTTGTTTTCTTTGCTGATAAGTATTTTTCTGAATTATGTTTAGGAAAAAATATTTAAAACCAAAACCAGAGTCTTTGTGATATCTCAGATATACCATAAACTATTATTTGGAACTGTAAACATGTAATTTTTAACATTCATGTATTTTATATATTTTCAATATTAATGTGAAAACCAACTTGCAGCTAGTCAGAAATCTGAACAGTCACAAGTTGACCTTTACAATTTGGTGAGGGTGTGATTCAAAAGAGAAGACAACTTCCTTGAGCAAAATTAGGGATAGCTTCCTAAGTTACTGTTTTCACTGGTGTGTTTTACTTTAATAGTTCTGATTTTGATAAATACTCATTTTGACTTTATTTGAGGGCAAATAAGAATTTTTCTTACTTACAAAAATGAGACTCTCTAGCCTGTAGCCCTTAGGGGTGGAGAGCTTCTCTGATTCCCGGCAGAGCTTTACTACAGAAATCTCCAAATTGAATGGAAAGCAGCCCACACAGTATATAATAACTGCTTGTGAGTTTTCTCTGTGGGTTATTAAGATTAAAATGATTAGGTTACTGACTGTGTAGAGGAACAATTGTTTATTCAACCATGCATAAATAGTTTTAAAGGTGTGAATAGGTCTTGTTGTTGAATCAAACATTTTGCATAAAAATGTCATTAGAAGGACATCCTGATGTGGTTTTTATGGGATAATAATTTCAGTAATGGAAATGTGAACTCTGTTATATACATTATAAAAGCTTGTTACCCTGTAGAATCCCCAGAAAGTGAGACAGTCACAACTCCCTTTTATATTATTGCCCTTTTATTGATGGAAAAAATCTGTTGCTAGAGGTAAGTGCTAAATCATCCTGTTAGCTCTGGCCCATTATCTTGTACACTTCATGTTGGAACTGAAAATATCTTGAAATATAAATTTATACAGTAGTATTAAAAGCCTTCAAACTCAATGTGCTTCTTCAAGGATGAACTAACTGTTCATATGTATTTTATATTTAATAGTCTGCAAAATAGACTAAAAAGCCAGAAGTGAGGTGTAGATGGTCTATAGTTTCTGTATTTGAAATGAAAGTTATTAGAACAGCTGAAAAAAGTTTTGTTAAATGCACTGCATTTTATGAGCTAATATTTTACAAGCTGTATTGATCAAAACCATTCTGGCAGCAGAAACGAAACAAAAGAGTAATAGCCAAGCTCAAGCTTCATGCAACCAAATAATAACATGGAGTAGTAAATGGAAAGCAAGACAAAAAGGACCAAAGAGATCACATAAAATCTGGTATTGCAGAATATTAAATCCACTGCAGATAATCAGTGGCATACGAACAAAATTAAAATAGACAGTTGGAAGCTGCAAGCTGGGAAACATAAATTTTTATCTCACTAATGTTTCTCTAATGGATAGTTCCGATGCATGATGGGGATTTGTTTTTAAATAACATCATTTCACTGCTAACTGACCTTACTGTCCAGTTCAATTTGCATAAGCAATTGAGATGCTTCAAAGGTATGATTTTTTTAAGAAAAGAGAATTTTTGCAAAGTCACTCTGAAAACTAGAATGAGAACAAGACACATTTTGTTTTGACTTCAAGAAGTATTATGATAAGCAAAATTCTTAAAATAGAAGCACAGAAAACTAATTCCATTTAAATGTAATTCTGAGACCATACTACATCCCCAAGCTTGGAGTGAGTGGAGTGAGCTGTATTTCCTCTGAGTCTTGTGCTCCTTTGAAGCTTTAGAGGCTTTAATAGGGCTTTGGGCAAATGCAGGCAGCTGCCCACACTGAGCTTATTTAAAGTCAGGGGCCTAACAGTAGATTAACTATATTGGTCCATAAATAATGCACCTGCCACTTGCACAAAATAGACCATCTGTTATTTGCACAAAGCCCCAGAGTTTCTCAGAGTAAGTTGTGGGGCAATGTGCTAATAATGCCAAAACTTTGGGCAGTAGTAAGGATAGACCCTGACCTTTCCCAGGTGTAGGTAGTAATTACATTGGAAGTAATTAATGATGTAACTCTTACTTCCTGTGTTCTTTACAGCAGCTCTTGTTTCCTGCAGATGTAGGGCAGGACCTTCTTGTCTTAAAAATAGCATGTTTATAAGACTACAGCATGTCATCACAGCATGTGATTGAACAAACTGTTAATTCTGCTTTATCCTGGTTATTGTGGTTAGTACTTGATAACATAAAAAACCATCCATAGATCTGATATTGTAGCAGGTATGAAGTCAGTCTGCATAGTCATACAGTGTTTACATTAGAAAATTGACCATTGTGAGGCAACAGTCATTGTACCAGTATTAGATTGTCTAGATTGCTGAGTTATTACTACAACTAGTACAATTTTTTTTTAATTTACTTTTTTTTTTTTTTTTTTAATTTTGGCCTGAGCAAACTAGATGTCTCCTAAATATTTCCTGGGTACACTTTGGGAGTTAACACAATCCAATGATTATTTCCAGTAGTAATTTTGGATTTTGACAGTGTCTTCTGCATAGAAATTTTGTTTTACAGTGTGGGTACCGGCCTTTCTAGGTTCACTAGCTCCAGTACTGGAGAAAGGCCAGAAGCATATTTAATTTATTATCATTTGAGATTGCTTCACAGACTGGTAGTACATCACAGCCATAACTTAACAATCAGTAGCTCTGGGGCTGGAGAAAGAAGCTTCTGAGAAAGTTTTTGAGTTGCAAATGACCTGTGAACAGATACTATCCTTTTAGGCTGAGTTTAAATCAAGTATTTAGAAATAGTATAGTTTTGGCTTTTCACTTTGCATTGCAATAGCCTAGATCTCCTTCTGGTCTGTAAGACCTGAGAGCTATGTGGGCAGCTGCTGTGAGTCTCCTTGCTATTGCTGGTTGACCTGGTTGGGGATAACTCTTAGCGCCTTGATTTTATCTTAGAGCCTTGGATGTCAATTCCCATAGCATAAATCAGAAATTTACAGTAGCAGTTTACTTGTCCTCCACTACAGCCTGTTTACATCAGAATTCATGTTCTGTAGACAAAATGCACAGATAATGACTGCATGGAAATTCTAAGCAGACATTTTTGAATTTTGGGTTGTGGTAAACCTAAGGTAGAAGGACATGAAATTGTAAAAAACATGGATATGTATAAAATATGGTGACTGCAATCCTAAAGGATGGAGAGAAGGAGATTTCTCACCTTGAGAAAAATGTGATAATGGCCTCCAGTAGGGCTTCAGGAAAGGGAAGGCTCCAACATCTTCATGACTCCTCTGATACTCTCCTGTCACCTTGCTGCCAGCCTGTGCCTTCTGGGAGAGAGATCAAACTTCCTTATGATGTGGACTCTGGCCTGGAGGGCTGAGGGAGAGCATACTGGGAGAGCTCAGCAAGGCTGGGGAAAGTATGACCCAAGTCTTCCCTAGTAAATCCATTCTTGAGCTGGCATTCTTGTCTCCTAATCACATATAGAAGTTCGGCTTCTGTCCCTCCTTTTTTTGGTAATCATAGAGTCTACTTGTTTTAGGAGATGATCAGGAAAATCTCAATATTCAATGGAAAAAAAAAAAAAAAAGAAGAGGGGACTTTGTGTCTGAGGGAATTTTTAGCTCAGATGCGTATCCCTTTTTATATGACTCTTTTGTCTCACTACAAAATTGCTATTAAATAAGACAATGACTTCTTTCCCCATGAAACAAGAACAAATAGGAAAATATTTTCATGAGTGTGACCTACTGATTACCAACCTGAAATGTAGGTTCCAAGTCTATTTTCTAGATTTATTATTTTCTGCCAAAATTGATTTGGACAAAACCAGTAGTAATTACCTAATATATGGTTAGCAATTTTCCATCTCATTACACAACCCTTGTATCTTATTACCCATTTAAATGAATACCTGTTAAGTTATCAGACCCGTACAACTCAAACAATTTTTCGATCCATCAAGCCAAAACAAATAGAGGCCTTCAATAAAGTCTTTACAACAGAATACTACAATATAAGATACAATAAAAATGGGATTTATCAGTGCAATGCATCAGCTGAATGAATATAAAACTTTATAACAGAATCGAAATTACTTTTTGGGATGTCACATGACTATACCATAACCCTAATATTTCAAAATCCCAAGGAGCTCTGAGGAGGCATTTTGTATCATCCACATAAGAGCTGTGCATCTCTGGGATGCATCAAAATGAAACACACCTAATACTTATACAGATTTAATACATAATAAGTACTAATAAAAATGTATAAAAACTTGTAATTTTTTGCACTGCTTTTGTGTAATCATAGGTACACATTGAAAATAAAATAAAATATTTTTATACCAGAATATGTGTTATTGTTTAAACAGTTGTTTTTCAAAGCACATATGATTGGTATTGGAAAGGCAAAAAAAGCATTGTAACATGATTCAAACTTAAAATGAACAGTTAAACTTCAAGATTAGGATGTTCTATTCAAATTCAGTTCTACTACAGTTCAGCATACTGGAACCCATTTCTACCCATTTAGAGTTTTAAAGTAGAGTAACAGGGTATGTAAATTGACAGCTTGGTCAGTATATCCACAGAATGTAGCTCTGCCCATTCTTTTGCTGCTTTATTATTTTTACATTCATAAATCAGTAATTTACAGAGGGTTACAATTGGTACATATTTTACATATAATTAGAGAAGATATAACAATCTCAAAACACTTCAGAAAAAAATCAAAACATCAGAAATGGATTACAGGTGAGGTATTATTCAGAAAAAAAAAAAATCTTTCCACAAAATAAAGTGTCCTTATCATTTGTAAACAACAGAAAATAAGCAGCATTCTGTTGTGAAAACCACCTAATTTTATAATTGATGCTCAATTTCTAGACTTTTTAAGTAGTCAAACTTTGGTTCAAGAGTCTGGAAAGTACTGTAAATGTTCTTCCCTAGAATGAAGATTGCTCTTATTCTGCAAGGAAACATAATATTTACTGAAGTTGATGTTACTCAGCTCGTTAGGAATTATACATACACAGTAATGACTAGAAATTGTCGTTAGAAAACAAACTTTTTATACAGCTTTTTTTTCATGATACTGTACATAGTTTAGCATTGAGATCATGTACAAGACTTCCTCTTTAGAAAAATAGATCTTCATATATAAATATGTGTGTACCCATTGAACATAGCATATCAAAGCAGTCTAGAGGTCTAATGTCTGCAGAAGAATTCCTGTGTTTCCTTGGAAGGGTTCTAGGCTCAGCTACCTCTCTCAAGTGGTTTCAATGGAATTGGAGCAGAGAAGCTAGCTATGTCAAACAACCTAATCTATCAATTTAATATGAATAATTTCTTCACTTCATCTAATCTCCTTTGCTTTCCATTATGCTATTTCTCACTGTAATCATAGTGTAGCAGATACAGAACCAGGAACTCCTGCTGTTTCCCAGTGACCAAAAAACCAAATGAGAACAGAGTCAATAGAGAGGCGGAAAATGGAAATTCGTGTCTTGGCTGCAGTGAGTTCTGAACTGAATATAGAGTGTAGCATAATTCAAAGTGAAAACCCTAAGGGTATTGTTAAGGTCTGATTATTGAGAGATGCCTCTGCACAAATTAAGGTGCAAATTAGACCTTATGCCGAAGTCAATAATGTGGACTTTATTTAACAGTAAACGTGAGGTAGAGAGAGAGAAAAGAGAATGAAAAGAAAAAAAAAAAAAAGAAGAGAGAGACAGAGAGCGAGATCAAGCAGAAGATATCACCATCCATGGATCCAGAAGTATCCCATTGGTATACAGGATAATTTTACCAGTATTCTTCACTTAGGCTTCTTGGTGTTGGAGGGTCCCAAGGTAGTTCAAAACTTTTCACTATTTATACATTTTAGCAAACAAAGTAAATCATGCTTATTGGCTACACTGTTCTCTTATTTTAATGGTGAAATGATGCCCTCACTTCTAATGCTAAATAGTCCCATGCTCAGTGTTTTGAGTTGGTGGATTGTAAATGGTGGGTTGTGATATCCCACTGTCAGAATTACTTTTAACCAGCCTGAGCTGATTTCAGTGCAATTGTTGAGTTGGCTTTCCTTGTGCCATAAATTCACATTCTTTATGGCCATTATCAGTGATACAGTCCTCTTCCCCTGCTTTGTTAACCTCCCTCTTTGTCTGAGACAACCCTTAGGCAGTAAAACCACCTCCATCATATCCCAAGTTCCCATCATGTGGCTTAATTTACAGTCCAAGTTCCATGAAGTTCCACCTGAGGGGAAGCTCAAATGCCTTCTACCCCATAACTTGGGGTGATTGTTGTTTGACCAGTGATATTTGTCTGAGCAGTTGCTCCTTTACACCATTTGACACAGTGGGAATTTTTGTCTGGATGTGTTACCCAGGATATGCTAACCAGGTCTTGCCTCTGCCAGGCCTGGAATTAGTGCCATCTTGACACTCCCATTTTGTGCTTATCTCATGGCAAAGTCCTTCTTTGGTCTTTACAATGTTTGAGACAGACAACTGTGATCTCTACGTTCTTACAGACAGTCATCTCAAAACAGACAATTTTTCATAAAAACAATTTCCTTCAGTGATATGTGGGCATCACACATTCATAGTCCATTTAAAGTTCCCAGACAGGACTTGATACTCCGTCATGTAAAATAGTTACTCATCTATTTGAATACTCTGCTAAGTTTGATTGTCCTCAGGTTCATGCTGCTCTAGAGAGGGAATAATTTCAAAAGACCACACTCTTCTTGAGCTATATTTGTGTTTAAGCTCTGCAAACTCTTAATTCTTGGCTTTTTTAGTAACCATTTTTTTTTAGCTGTAGTACCGCACATTAAAATGTTGGAGAAAACGGAGACGTAGGACACTGTTCATATTACCTCTATTTGAAGAAAAAAACTGTAACTTTTATAACAGGACAAAAAATATATCCAACCTAGAGAAACAAGGAGAGTATCTGGATTCAAAATATAACCCTGTGCAGCAATTAGAATCATGTATTACACCTTTAAAAAAGAAGGCATTTTAAAGTGCATTTTCCCTTGGAATTATCTAGGCATTTATGTCCTTTGTTACTAATTAATGGTCTGAAAAAGTGTTATTAGAAAGACAAAAACAATACAGCCTTTGTGGGAAGCTTTTTCTTACTATCTTTCTCTTTTTATTTTCTTAGAATTTTATTGCTGAAATGGAACTTTTTGTTCTTGTTGTTGTTCTGAATGAAATAAAGTATGTTAAAGCACAGAAGCCTTGTTTTCAGAGTTAGCTGAGTTTTTATTGCCTTGTGATAAATCTCAAGAAGCAAGGAATAGTTACGGAAATGCTGAGATGTTCCTGGCTACATAATACAGTTACTAGGCACTGGACTGTGCATGTATGCACACACATACTTTAAAATAAATGCAGTCAAGCAGAATAAAATTTTCTAAGAGAAAAAGTTGGGCTAAGCTTTTTAATACAACAAAATCAACTTGATTAATGAATGAGACCACCCACTGCTGGAAGAGAAATTCTGGTACCATGTATGATGCATGTTTGGTATCCACAGGCTGAATGAAACATTGCAAGGTGGAACTCTACTGACTGGGTAATGAAAAAATATATGCATTGACACAATGAAATAAAGTTAAAAGAGATTTATTAACTAATGAAATTACATTCTTCATAACCAAAATTAAAATATTCCTGTTCAGAAATCTTCAGCATGTGCACATGAAGTCTTTGAATAACAAAGCTACTTTCATACATGATTAACTCAACCCTTTATTAAAGCAGTCTAGACATATGCATAACATTTAGAAATACTTAAAACCTTTACTGAGTTTTGGCCTACCTATCTGATGTGAAGCTCTTTCTCACCGCTTTGAGTCTTTCTATCAACTGGAAAGAGCTCTGTGTTTGTGCAGGGGTAATACCTAGGTAGAACATCACAACATGCCCCATAATATCTATCATACCCTAAAACTAAGATGAAAGTTAATATTCGGCTTCACAAATTGCATTGCTTTGATTTTGTCAGCAGTTTGCATTTCACTTTGGTATACTATTACCATTGCTGTTTGTCAAGCATAGCTTCTGATGAAATTTAGGTGCCTTTCTCACAGAATACGGAATTATTTTGACTTCAGTATACCTGTTTGTTTGCGTGGAGAAGAGCAATTTATTTGATTAAAGAATTGCACCATTAATGTTACATGAAACCAGAACATTTATAAAAATATTTCTTTTGTCCCAGGAAAGGAAAATGTGTTTGTATTGTATCAGTTGCAAAACCTCACTCATTTTGTGACATGGTGTCATGTCCTCTGTGGGCTGCAGGTGTGTCTCTGCTCCATCAGACCTCATGGGCTGCAGGGACATAGCTGCCTCATGATGATCTTCATCACAGGCTGCAGGGGAATCTCTTCTCTGGCACCAGGAGCACCTCCTTCCCCTCCTTGTTCACTGACCTGGGTGTCTGAAAAGCTGTCCCCCTTACATACTCTCAGTTCTCTCTGGCTCAATTTTCTCCTGCACAACAGCCTTTTCTCTGTTTTAAATATGTTATCCCAGAGGCTGATGGCATCACATCCACCATTGCTGATGGACTTGGCTTTGTCCAGTGCCAGGTCCACCTTGGCACTGTCTGGTTCTGGCTTTATCAAATGTAGAGCTTCTGGTAGCTTCTCACAGAAGCCACCACTCTAACCCCTTTGCTACCAAAACTTCACCACAAGAAAATCTTTTGCAAAACCAAAGAGCCTAGAGGAACACCATGCATTATGCAGGCAATATCCTTTTGCCATGGAAATTACTCAGAGCAGCACGAAAGTCTATTGCTGAAATAGCTGATTTATTGTTACTGTAGAAGGGTCCAAGGAAGAGACCTGGCTGTTCACCAAAACAGGCAAATTTTCCCCTTTCCCAGCTGTATAGCAGTGTTTTTCTATTTTGCTTCCAAAGCTCTTTGCAGCTCATCTCCATCAGTCTCAGACTGTCCTCTTCATGATTATGAACTAGATCCTCAGCTCCACACTTTCTACTTTGTAAGCTTCCTGCATAGGACTTGCTTTAGAAGCAGCACTGTGGGCACTGCTCATATGCATACACAGGAAACACTTATCATCATCTAATTAATTAGATGCAACAAAACTCCTCTTTGAAGCACACACATGAAATAACTCTATTCACTTACACTTTATTAGATAAGTGAGTTCTTACCTCTCCTTTGTTGCTGGGCAGATACTTTGAGAGCATTTGATATGTGATAGCCTGATATAGGGAAATGTTGGATTAGCTATACCTCTGGGACTACTTAAAAGCATAGGGTTTCAAGCATTCATTTAGACTACTTGTGCCTGAGGCTGTCACCCACACTGAGAAAAATTATCTATACCAACCAGATCATCCCCATCTTATTAAAAGAGTTACTAGTGTAGCTGTCAATCAAAGACAACATCATGCCTCTGGCTGATTTGCCAGTACAAGTTCTTTTGCTTTAAACTAGCCAAAGTTTGAAAAGACAAAATGGCATAGGGAGTGTTCACTAGGGATGCAATTAAAATTGAATTAATGTTTAATTATATGCATTTTGGAACAGAAGAAATACAAGTATTTTCAAGTAAAAAATGTATAGCTTCACTAACTGGCAAAGTTAATCAGAGTACACTTCATGTTACGTCTTCAGGCCATTTTTATATTAACAACAACAATTATCTTCTGAACCCATCTTCCAGTCCTGAGAGAAGTATATTTAATCATCAGGTGTCACATGCTCTGTCTTTATTTTTTCTTTCTGTTTGATAAATTTGCTAATTAGAAATTCATTTTTATATTTACAGAACATAATTCTTAAACAAGAAAGCCCATTGAAACCTTTCAAATTGAGTACAAAACAGTGTCATATATGGCACAATGGACCTGAATGCAAAGCAAAAGTTTAGTATCTTAACAGGATACACAATATTCCTGGTGACATTTAATTCATACATTAAGCACTTGCAGCAAATGGACAGCAAATATTCAAAACCTTAAAAAAATAATTAATCTAGCCCTGTTAAAAGAGCATATCTTTCATTTGTCAAACACTGATTTAGCTGTGACTCTGACCTGTTCTCACCACATAATATTTTGTGCCCCCAGATATGCTTCCAGGTATCTTGCCTGCTTGAATTTTTTATTTTATGTATTGATCATAGTATAGCAAGGCCTGTGGAAGTCAGAGAAGAACATTGATCGTTATAGAGGCATTTCAATCCCTATCCAACATGATACAATATTTAGAAATTCCTATAAATAAACAGAATAATAGAATGGCTAGGGTTGGAAGATACGTTAAAGATCATCTAGTTCCAACCCGCCTGCCATGGGCATGTACACCTTCCACTAGACCAGATGTTGCTCAGAGCCCCATCCAACCTGGACTTGGATTTTTCAGGGATGGGACATCCACAAATTCTCTGGGCAAATTGTTCCAGTGCCTCATCACCCTCACAGTAATGAAATCTTCCAAGTGTCTAATCCAAAGCTACTCAACTTCAATTTAAAGCCATTGCCCCTTGTCCTGTCACTACATACTCTTGTAAATGGATTCTCTCCATACTTCTTGTTGGCTCTCTTTAGGTACTGAAAGGCCACAATTAGGTCACCCCAAAGCCTTCTCTCTTCCTGGCTGAACAATCCCAATTCTCCCAGCCTTTCCCCACTGGAGAGGTGCTCCAACTCCCTAATCACCATGGCTGATGATTGATGTCCTTCCTGTGATGGGGCCCCAGAGCTGGATGCAGCTCTCCAGGTGGGGTCTCACCAGAATGGAGCAGAATCCCTTCCCTTGAGCAGCTGGCCACACTGCTCTTGATGCAGCCCAGGATACAATTGGCTTTCTGGGCTGGGAGGGCACTTTGCCTGCTCATGTCCAGCCTCTCATGCACCCCAAGTCCTTCTTGGCAGGGCTGCTCTGGATCTGTTCCTCTCCCAGCCTTCTGTTGGTACAGGGGTTGCTCTGACCCAGCTGCAGCACCTTGCACTTGGTCCTGTTTAAACTCATGGCATTTCCACCAGCCCAATTCTTGAGCTTGTCCAGGTCCCTCTGGATGGCATCCACCCTTCAGGTGTGTCAGCTGCACTGCTCAGCTTGGTGTCATCTGCAAATTTGCAGTGGGTGCACTTGTACCCTTTGTCTATGTCATTAAGGAAGATATTAAATAACACTGGTCCCAATGCTGACCCCTGAGGGACACCACTTGTCACTGATGGCCATTGACCACTATCTTCTGGATGTGGCTGTCCAAAAAACTTCTTACGCATCCAACACTCCACCCATCAAATCCATCTCTCTCCATTTTTGAGAGAGAGATGTTGTGGAGGACCAATGTTGATCATATGGTGTTTCCACGTTGTGTGAGGCCGAACAAATTGGATGAAAATGAGAGTTATTGCCTTACTAATTTAGGACTAGAATTTTTTTTGTATTCTTACTCTTCTTACTCTTCTATCTGTAGTCAGAGTGTCATAGTAAAGTAATTTAACTCAAAATAATAACTTCTGGTCCTTGAAATGAGAAATTACTGCTTCTGAAAAAGGATAGCTTTCTTTCAAGAGTTTATATTAAAATGGACTTGGCTATCACAAAGAAATGGGGTATCATATTAAGATTCTCATAGTAAACTGGAATTAAAGCAAAAAATTCAAGTAGAAAACATCCTTTAAAATTGCATGAAAAAACAGAAATAACGTTTTCCCCTCATCCTTAAAGTACTAGTGGGTTCTACAAGGGCCAAAACCAAAGCAAATGGAATCTAGTGTAAGTTTTTTAATGTATTCAGTAGTTTTTAAATGTAAATCTTTTGGAGAAACTCTTTTAGAAAATATCTAGAGGTTCTCCTTTATGGTAATATTGTTAGGAAAAAATTCACGCTTCTCTCTGTGAACAAAGAAGCAAGTGTAATAATAGCAACTTGACCTATCAGTTATTTTCAAGCAGCATTCATCCTTGTGTCATGTATGGAGCCTGAAAGGTTACAAATCAAGGTTTGGTTTTGCAGTAAAAAATTGGACATTATAATATATTAAAATTCAGTATGACCATCACTTCAGAAGATATTTCCTTATTTAAGAAGATTTTTGCCTAAACTAGAGTGATTTTATTATTCTCTCTGTGAAAATAACACTACTGTTTTGATCATATATATGATAGTTTTTAGATGATATACTTATGAAGGTAACAATAAACAAAGGACAGTCCCTGAACCACAGAAATCTTATACCTTATAAGACTAAGATATACAGTGCATATACAGCATATTGCTGAATAATGAAACTCTTATTCATATTTAATACCAGCTTGGTTTCAGTGGGATCAGTAGGAGGTATTTTCTATTACAAATTAAAGACTGAATTAGTTGAGTAAAAGGAGTAAGAAGGAGATGAAGAAGCAAAAGATATAGTTAGAGATGAGTAGTTTTATTTATGCTGTTATTATATCTCATTTCAATTAATTACTTAAGGACAAATGAAAGGTGAGAATACTTTTGCCTAATTTTGTTTGAACTTTTTATCATGATTTCCCTCAGACAGTTATGCAGTGCTAGCTGCATATTCCTCTATTGGTCTTCACCTAATAACTTTTCAGTCTATCAGTTCATTCAGCCAAATACTCCAAGGAGTGTTTCAAAAGGGTGGGATGGTTTCAGAGATGACCACATGTCCACCAGTTCTATGAGTAAGTAACATCTGAATGTCTGTTTAAGTGTCAAGAATCTATGGCTACAGCATGAGTCCAATTCCTTAGAGATACAGTGGTATCCACTTTGCTGAGAAACCCTATAAACAACCCAGCTTTGGAGCAGGGGAAAATTGAGTTGGAACTCATCCTTCCTTGGCCATCAAAGTCAGCTCATCATAAATCATATAGCATGGAATTTATCACCTATCTGTAAATGTCTACAGTGTAGACATGTACCTCTGAGCTAGTTGTGCTTTTTATAGTCAGTGGGGAGTAAAAGGCACTGCAAGGGGACAATTTGTCTGACCTGCTTTAGACAGCTATTTTAAGATGAGATAAAGTGTGCCCCAGAAATGCCAACTTCTCTCCATTGACTGCAAAGACAGTCTAAAGCAACTTACTCAAATATAGATGGTGTTTTAAATCCCAAGTTTCTTATTCCTCAGCTACTTATCAAATTTCAACTCTGAAAATGTGCCTTACTAATCTGAAAAATAATGTGGCATTTTTTAAAGCAGTAAATTTTCTGAAAAAAGAAAAAGAGTCAGTTGTGCATTCCTCACATGGGAACAAGCACACTGATTTCCACTGTCTGTTGAGATGGTGCTATATGTACACACACGGTCACTGTACAGTTTTCTCTCTTGTGCTTTGGTTGTGTGACCATATCACAAAGAATCTCAGACTGCAGCATGTGCCAGGTAATGGAGCTAAAGTGAGGACTTGAAGGCCACAGCTCAAACTTACAGGTAGGAGTTATTGCCTTTGATTGAGAGTCTGCAAAGTCAGAAACCTTGCTGGGAGAGTAGACTTTCCCAACAGCAGCAAAACTCTGGCAACTGCTCCCATATGGGGCCAACAGCAGAGCTTGAGTCTAACCTGAAATTAAAGGGTATATGTCCAGATGCCTGCAGTCAGAAAACATAAAGGAGGAATGCTCTGGCTCTGAACTGCAAGTGTGGGAACTCAATCTCTCATTGCAGGGGATGTAAGGGAGTTCTCAATGTCAGTGCATAGAACTGATCTTTCAAATGCACAAACATGGAAAGTATGTGCAATATTTATTTATTATATACAAATGTATTGCTCCATTCCATTTTCCGTATTGTCTTAGTTTGGAAAAAGTTTGGTATCTGCGAGGGAAAGCTGGAGTTTCCCTTGGAATGAAGAATGTAAACCCCTCATCCCCTCCAAATTATAATTTGGCAATTAAGGGCTTTCAGGCAAAGATTTGGGAATAGGAATAACAGCTCTTNTTCCCCTGAAGGGAGGACAGCAGGTGAAAGAGATAAGAAACACTGCCCCACCTGGTTTTAACAGTTGGCCCATTATCAAAAGGCACCCACCCCCCCCTCCCCCCAGAATAACAAGAGATAAAGAAAAAACATCTCCCCAGCTGCTTTCAAGAGATGAAATAGAGTACACATTTTTGGTTCCATAACCCAAGACACATATATATCTACCTAGGTATAATAAGTTATCAGATATATTATTGTAATATTAGCCAGAATCAGACTTGGGAAATAATATTAGTAGTTTGTACTGTTTTTTTCAAAAGTAGTATAAAAAATAGCCTAAATTACTTGCCTTACTTATAATTTCAGTTAAGAATCTCTTGTCGCTGCCATTTGCCTGCATGAAGTCACATAAAAAAAGCAATTAAATATCTGAGGACATCTTTCTGTTTTCTAAGTATTCTCTTAGTTTGTTAGCACTTACACATGAAAGAATAGAAGTGATTTGGATTGGAAATATTAAAAGACTTATGAGAAATGTGTATATAAAATATTTGCAATTTAAAAATTTCTGCAATTCTGAATTGATTTTGTCTTGTGGCATTTTCGGGGTGCTGTAGGAGGTGTAGGATCTGTCCTTACATTGTGCTCAGCTTTGATCTTTGTTTGTAGTTTTGTATTATTCTGCATTATTTTATTAAACCTTTTTGAGTTTCAAGGCACACCCAATCATGCGGTCCTGCTAATTAATATTAAGCCAGCACTCCTGAACAGGGCTGGACCCTCAGAGAATATGTGAGGAAATCTCACAGGAAGCTCTTGCTCTTCAGCAAAATAAAAGTCCTTGAAATGAGTCTAAGTACCTTCCCTGAGAAATACAAATAACTATAGCATTTTAACACCAGAGTAAGAGAGTTCGAAAGAAATATTTGAAAATTTTTATTGTGTTAAGTGTCTGAGGACTATTTAGGAAGGTTCTATGACCTTTTAAAAGTTTATTCTGCACAACCAAGTCAATTGTTTTTGTACATTCTCAATTTCTATATTCTCCCACAAAAATAATGTTGGGATTTCATTGGAAAAGTTGGGAAAACATTCTATGGAGGGCACATTTTGGTTAGTTCAAGAAATTATAGATGCATCAAATGTCACAAGATGGTGGGGTTTGCTATTTTACTGTTTCACATTATAAATGAGAAAGGCTCCTGATATTTAAACCTAATGGACAGTTTCATGGATTTAAATGTTCTATTTAATCTACAGATTAATGTTCTGTTTAACCTACAGAGATTTTTTTTTTTATTTTAACATTTAAATTTTTAGTATTAGGTAAATATCAAAACAATTGAAATTTGCCAAGAATATTGGAAAAAATATTTTGTTACACCCGGATAGCTTCTTTAGCTCTAAACCAAAACTTTTGTTGGTAGTTTCAGTGCAATACAAAGAGTTCTATATGAAAGAAGTAGATGGGACACAAATAATGTTTAATCCACTGCACTTGTTATCCCCATGCATTACTTCCCACAATCACGTAGAAAGAAAAACACTTTTCTCTAGGGTATTTTTGTGTGTGTGTGTGTGTGTGAGAGAGAGAGTAAGAAAAAGAAGCAGTACAAAAAAGTCAATATTAAAATAAGTTTTTAAGCCATGCTTAGCTATGTTATTTACTGTAATAGGCAAGAAACAGCCTGTTCACAACAGGGAGTTGACTCTCTTTTACACATAAACACAGCTTCTTCAACTACTTTGCTGTACTTCAGGAACAAATGAAAATATGAAGACGGCTCCTATTAGACAGAAACTCCAGGAAATTGGTAGTTATAGATCTAGCAACTAGACAGGTGGAGTGTTAATGATTAGTTACTTTTTAGTGTGCATTACTCTGACAAAAAACCAAAATTCTCCAGTATTAGTGGCTAAGGTAAGCAGTTTCCTTTTTCCTTTTGAAAGTGTTATTGAAATTATGAAACCAAACTCCAGAAGAACTGCAAATTAAGTAATTTTTGCTGTTGTAATTATATGTTGCATTTCTCTAGCAAATGCTTGTAGATAATAGATGCATTTGTAATTTTACAGGTATGCTAAAGATGAAATATAGAGTGCTATAGCTGAAGAAGGTACAACAAAAGATATGAGCAATAAATGTGTTTGCTTCCAGCATGCAAAAGGTAGCACTTTTCCCAATTGCTTTGTTCATTCAGCAGTTTTTCTGTGCTCAAAAGACATTTTTACACAGCCAAAAGAATAGCCATCGATCTGTTAGATAAAGAGTCTGTGGGTATGTGCTATAATGACCCTTTATCTCCCATAGAATAGAAGTGTTCTTCTCATGTAGGAAAAAGAGGTTTTATTTTCTTATTTATTTTTGCACAATATATGTTGTAGTTTTTGAATCTCCAGTGCCAGATTCCTGTTTGGAGAATGAGGGATGGCTTGCCATTTCTGCAGCTCTAACTTGCTTCCTCAGCAGATTTGCAAGCATCCACCAGCAGAATCATATTACCAGAGGTCACTGAAGAGGCTGCTCCTGACAGTATGTATTATAACAGAGAGTCATCACTGTTGCAGCTGTAATTTTTATTAACATTACTCACAACCTGTAAATGCCAAGAGTAATTCAGGTCCAAAACCTTTTCTCACTACTGTCCCCACAACTGTTTCCTGCATTTTCCTGCCAGCTTGCTTGTCTCCAGGGTTTCCTTGAAATACTGACCTACTAAATTAGAACAGCAAACACAAGTAGATTTATTTAACTTTGAAAACCTTGTTGGCAGAGTCCTTTCATTTTGTTTTGAAGTAACTGCTTCTGCATTTAAAGAGCATCTTAATATAAATAATACTATTCTGTTCTTTTATCACAATTCTGTTTATCAACTGTTCTGTTTCTTTTTTATCACAAATACAATTTTCTTTTCTATAAAATGTAGAGCTTTATTTCATTAATTGTCATTGTCTTTACTTACTTTAATACTTACATAATTATTGTCATTGTGTAATGAACATTGTCTGAAGAGCGTGTTTTCCTGCCTAGTGCTCAAAATGTATTCCTGTAAGGTCTAAAAAAAAGGTTTTTTGTATGTTCCTATTTTCTTCCAAGTTGCATGAAAAAGTCTTGCTTTGCTAAGTATATTTTCACTGGTCAGGAATGGTAAGGGGAAGGCTCTTCCCTTAAAGTAGTATTCTTCAGTACTTTGATTCTTGTCAGCTGCTAGTTCTGGCACTCCCAGTTCATCACTGTGTGATACTCCCAGCTGTCACTGGGCACATCTACGTGGGTGCACTGTCTGCACTTCCCCTCCACAGCACCTCTGTCTTTCTGGGAAACCAGGGCAGAAGACAAGATGGCAGAGAAGAGTAGGGCTATGAAGCACAGTGATAGAGAGTGTTTGTTTGCAAGGTAAAGAAAGGACAAAAGCAAGGCACTGTATGCACTGTGAATTTACTGAAGAAAATTTGGAAAGACGTGTAGGTGCACTAATGCAGACCCAAATAATAGACTGGTACCCCTCTAAAGAATTCAGTAGCTTCACTGTGGTACTGTGAGAATGTTAATAAGCTGGCTAGTGTTTGGTAGATCAATGCATGGGAAAGAACAACCTCTTCCTGCTGCTTATGTAGAAATACTGAATTACATTAGTGAACTTTAAATCAATGAGAGAATGAAGGTAAACCCCACAGGTGAGACAGCAAACTGTCCAGGATTAGTGGTCACTCAGTGCCTCTCCCCAGTGGTGAGTGACCAAATCCTAATTCAAAATGGAATGTGTAAATAGCTAATCCAAGTTGAAGGAAAAAGGTGCTGTCTCTTAGATAACAAAGTATCTTTTATTGATAACATCTTAACTTTACATGACATTGTGTGAATTTCAGTATTTCTTTCATGATTAGAAATTTGCATTAGAGGAATATTACAGCACTAGAAAACCCAAATCTTGAGACAAAAGCAGACTACTGGACTCAGTTCTAATAGATGGTTACTAACTGAATACTTCTACTGGAATGCTTTTTATTTTAAAATGATGGCATTTTTCCTAATTCCTTTACTGCTACTACCACAGACACTTTACATCTTGTTTTTGGACACAAATGATTCCAGCTTCATGATGGCACAACTACAGTCTTTATCAGGTAAAATTAAGCTTTTGATAACAGGTTCTAAAAATTATAACATAATGTCAACTTTGGCCAGAAAGTAATTAAAGCCTGATCTTTTGACCGCATCAGAGCATTAAATTTCCTATGGCACAAAAATAATTATGGAAGGCATAAAAAGCAAGGGTAAGCATGCAGCTTTTTGTCATCATTATTTAACTACTCTAGTTACTGAACCTGTCTGGTTCAATATCTGTAAATACTACACTCTATGACCTACCTTGACCAATACATTTTACAAGCTGGAGTCATCCATTAAACATGTGAAATGACTTTGCCAATACAGCTTGTACAAAAAGTCAATAAGTAAAAGAAGGGTTCTCCCATGGGCTGTCTTAGCATTTCTTGCCATGATTAATAAAAGCAGTTTTTCCAGTTTGAATCTTCAAGGAACTGTCAACTAAACAGAAATAATGATGCTAATTGAAGGCAAAGACAACCTTGTGTTTTATGCTTTCTGGAATTTATATGCAAAATATGTTCAATATGTTCCAGATTTAGTCTGTTACTAAAATACATGGGAAGATGATGATGGGGATACAGATAATGAAAGTTAACTAAAAATGCATATATAGAATATTGTGGCATACTTTGTATGATATAGCAGTAATGAATTTTCTTTGCCAAATAGGAAAAATAATGGCAGCCTCATCTTTTTAGTTTTCTATTCCAGTAGCTATGCCTCTACAGATAAGTAGCTCAGACTAAGAAATAAACAGTGTGTCTTCAGAATTAACTTAACCAATATAATAGTCACTAATTATACATAACAAATCAATATGAATACCACAAGCTTGATTGCTTAAGATTGCCCAAATAATTGTATTTGTTTTACTCTCCAGTTTGAAAAATCTCCCATTAGTCTTTTGCAGCCTCAAAACTTTTTGAAAGGAGACATTCCATTAGTATTCAGTTGATGCAGTACTTGTAGGATGCTGCTGGCCAGCATCTAGCATCATTTAGACCTGTAAGAGAAAGATTAGTTCTTTTTAAAAAATTGAGGATCATGAGAGAGCAAAGAAGCCTAATAATTAGAACAGTCTCCAGAAGAGTCATGCCTTGTAACGCAAAACATGCTATTATTCTAAGATCATACTTACTCTCTGCTAAAAATAGTCTTTTTATTATTAAATATAAACTATTCTGTCCTAATCTACGATTAATTTGTGCAATATTTTCATTATTTGTAGTTTTCTGTGTCATCAGCTGCTCACCAGATTAACAAGAGTTTTCTCTCTGAGAGTAATTATAACGTGAGAGCTTTTGTATTCATCAGACTTTTAAATGAGGTTGTTAATACTTATATCTCATTACATCTATTAAATTATAATTTAATTTTTAGTTACTACACACATTTGTGCATTTTATATATTTGTAATGCACATGCTGATTATTGGAATTGTTTATATGACAGAGGCTAAGAATAATTCATTTTAGACAACTAAACAGTTATTTTGCCATTGTTTTCAGTAGAATTAATACACAGACTACCTGAATTCTTTTGCTATTGATGAGAGAACTCTTTAATTGCTCTTCCCCAACTTAACTCTTTTAGAATTCAGTCCAAAACCTGTTGAAATCAATGGAGAAACTATCACTGATTTCAAAGGCTGTTATAGCAGGTCCTTAACAAGTATTATTACTATGTCTCTGTACTTTTACAGAAATATAAAATGCCCTTTAGCACTATTGTAAATGAAAGATAAAAAACGACAGTTAGTGGTAAGAAAGATGCATAGCTGCTTCAAGTGAAATAGTTTCAGAAGCAGAATTTGGTTTTGGTGAAGAGAAATTAAATGTGATCTTCTTTTACCCAAACCTAAAAGTCCATTCAGCAAGGCTGGGACAAACATAAAGAAGCCAACAGGAAACTTGGAGAATGTTTTGACCATGATCCAGCAAAGCACTTGCACAAGTGCTTACTTTAAAACATCTGAATACTCACTCTTACCTGAGCAAATGGACTACTTCAGCTGAGATGTTTGGCTGTTTTCTACCTGGCTGGATGAAGGCAGTAAGAATTTCATAGTGTGTTCATGATTATAGTCATTACCAAGGCCAACCTCTGATAACAGGTACAGCCTAAAAATTTCTAAATAATAATTTGTAAATTCTACATTTTTACTTTCTAAACTTGAAGATTTAATCTGACATTTCACTTCTTGCAACACTGTGTTTAGCTACTGAAACACTAAAACTGTATGTTCTGAAACTGAAAAGGTGACTTTAGAGGGGATTAATTTTCACTAACATAAGCCTTCTGGCATCTAGTTTAAGTTAGTAATGAAAGAGAAGTTTTACTGGGGGAATTCATATCACCTATAATTATTTTACTTTTAATGGAATGAATTATCCTTTCAGATTTACTCAATCTTTTCAAATATTATAAAGGGGACTTAGAGAACTAGGTTACTATGGTGTCATTGTTTTTTCAGTCTCTGAAATTAATGCAGATGATATAGCTGAACATAAATTTATACTTTTAACAGCAATTCCACTATCCCAGCTGATCCTGTAGTGAGCTAAAAGTACATTAACCAATGAATTAGCTTCTATGAGTATTTAATGAATCCCATTCATCCTTATTTACATGCATATAACCCCATATGACTGTTAATTAAGTGCTACATTTGCATTACATATACAGGATTTCTCTGTCTTCTCCTCACTAAACCCAAAAATCAATGAATTCATATATATCCAATGAACCTATGTACAAGAATGTATGAGCTCTGGTATTCAGCTCATGTGTAAATTGAAATGATTTTAAAAATATGGAGCTAGATAATAAATCAGTTCTTCAATTGCAGGGAAAACAATTTGAAGTTGATGATTATAGGCCTGTGATAATAGAAATGTCCATGACTGAACAGAGGCTGAAGGCAGACAAAGTCTTTTTTTGAAATCAGTGCCATGAGTAAACATGAAGAATTAAAACAATAAATGAGAAAAATTAGAATAAAAATTCACCAGTTGTAAATTGTAGGTAAGTTCCTTGATAAATAAAGAAATTGTGCAATCATAGTGCCTCTATTCAAAATATTTAGCTTACACTACATCCCAGATATCAAACTCAAATCATAAATATTTCTAGTAATTTAATTAAAATTCTATCAATTACTATATTTTCTTTTTTATAAACATTCCCCTGGTTTAAAGTAGGTTATACACCTGTTTTTAAGGTTATGTTCTCTTGCTCTGGTTTTTATCATTGATGAAATTATCAACTATGAGTCAGCTTGTTCTGCCTGTGTTCTCTCCCAACTTCTTGCCCTCCCACAGCCTACTCTGAGATGGAACAAAGTGAGAAACAAGAAAGGCACTGATGTTATGCAAGCACTGTTCAGTTACAGATAGAATGCTTCTCTGTTGTCAACACCATTCAGTCACACATGCAAAACACTGTATGGGCTGCTAGGAAGAAAATTAACTCTTTCCCAACCAGACCCAGGATAGTGTACACCCTTAAAAAATAAAGTTGCTCTTTACAGGTAGATGGTGTGGTTTTGCTCTGTTCCCTTTGTAGGTGTTAAAAACAAACAAACAAACAAACAAAAAACCCCAAAAAACCCAAAAAAAAACCCCAAAAAAACCCCCCAAAAAAACCAACCACCCAACCCTCCCCCCAAAAACAAAACAAAAACAAACAAACAAACAAAAAACAAACAAAAAACACCAAAAAAACCCACAACCAAACAAAAAAAAAAAAAAAACCAACAAAAAAACCCACAAACCAGGAAAGATTATCTCATCTCCTAGGGAATTTCTAAAATTACAGTGTAGTTGGTTAACTGTGTGAGAAGATAAACTCAGAATCATAGACTTATAGAATGGTTTGGGTTGGAATGTACCTTAAAGATCAACCCCTCTGTTGTGGGCAAGGACACCTTCCTCTAGACCATGTTTCCCAGAGCCTCCTGCAGCCTGGCCTTGAACAACTCAGGATGGAGAGTCCACAACCTCAATCAAGACTTAGAACAGTACAGAAATGAGAAATTAAGTAAAAGGAAGGTCTACGAACAAGAAATATCGAAAAAGAACAGTGAAAATATTTTAATTAGACCAACTGTGACCAGAAAACAAACACTTTGTTCTGTGGAGTTTCTTGTAAGTAATTTTATACAGTGCTGTGTAAGTAATATCAGCTCAAGTTAGACAGTCTCCTAGGCAGTTTACTCTAAAGTAAAATGTTGCCCTATAGCGAATACCAAGCAAAGACACAAATAATTAATCTGCTAGTATTGTAACCAGTATCTGGATCAACTAACTTTCAGTTAAGATTTTAAACAAATAGCGTGCTTAAAATGATTGATGTGGTTTTTAAATTATAATTTTATGAAAAATAAAATGAAATTAGCAAGGAGGGTAAAAGTCACAACCCACCTAATAAGCAGACAGTGGTGAGATTCCAGCCCTCAACCCTTGAATATTTTTAATGGTAATCAAACCTTCCTGATCCAAAGTTGCTTATATATTTACAGTACCTAGGAACTCTAAAACTCTCCTAGCATTTACTAGGAATAATGGTTCTGCAATCCTGTAATTTCTCTAAACAGTTCCAGCCTTTTCCAGCTGCATGACAAAATGGCCAGTTACAATTGTGCAATTGGCTCAGTAGTACTCTGCTTATGTGAATGTCTGGTTGGGTGATATCTTTTTAAGAGAAGGTCGTTGGCTTCTTCTGTAATTCAGTATGGAGACAAAACTTGAATTGACAGGAATAATGAGGATATGGAGGTTTTCACCTTTTGAAGTTGTGGAATAAAGGTGATCTTGCAAATCCCATTCAAGTATAGTCTCATTTATTCTTACCAAACTGTCTTGTTAGAGAGCTTCTCTGTATGTTTTTCTGACACAGAAATAAAAGTTCAGTCAATGTGAACTATGTATTTTTTCAATTAATTTACAGGGAGGCATTTTTTTTTACCCGCAAGAAAATACAGAGCTTTTTATCTTCATGTAGGAAAAAACTCCTAGTCTCTCTAGGTTTTTTAGTCAACCTGAAAAGAGAGACAAAGACTGAAAAACCTTGTTGAGTCTGTCTACATGGGTTTTGCAGACATCTAAGTGTGAGCCTCATTTTTCACTCCTTGAAACTGAGTGAATGGTATTACTGTTGCTGAGCCTGAAGCAACAAATTGAAACACAGTGAGTATTACCTCAAAATTACATTATACATTGTTATTTCATATTTGTTTAAAAACACAGAAGATAGCTTAAGACTGAGGATTAAGATCTCACATTTTTGCTGAGCGACTTGATTGATTGCAGGTATTTTTCCCTAAATAGGAATTATTCCTTAGTTGTATGCAGTCCTATGGAAAAACTTGTATCCCATTCTCAAAGAGAATATTTCACAGTACAGATCACGTGGTGACAAAAAGATTGGTGTATAACAACTTTTTGAGAGAAGTCAGTTTATAAATTTAGATTTCCTTTTCAGTTTTTATTAACATATTCTTTTTTAGCTTGCAGTATCATTTAAAGATAATCCAGGTGTAGAAAATTGTGTGACTCCTATTTAGAGATGCTTAGATATATTTACAAAGTATTTCAGTATTTGTCCAGCCCATGGTTTTGTCTGTGACTGTGTGTAAATATCTCCTGTATTTTCTGTATTGTATTCCACAATGTGTATGAAAAACTAACTTCCATTTCCCAAGTAAAGAAGATGTAACATGAAATCCAAATAAGTGAATCATAAACTCTGTAAAACATAAACTGTGGTGCAAGGTTGCTGTCTTTTTTCTCTTTTTTCCCCCAAATGGAAGGTAATTTAAAGGACCTTTCTTGCTTTATAGTGCATCTTTTTTTCTTATAAGCCTGTGAAATTGAACAAGTATTATCCCCATAATGGCTGGCTTTGACTTTGCTTCATTTTGCAAATTTGTCCAAAAAGGCTCGATTTTGAATTATCCTCTAAGTCACCTTAGATTAGCTGCCTTTCTCCATCAACTCAGACCAATAGTGTCTTTAGCTTCTAGAGAAAAGAACATTTATGGGGAGAGAAGGATCATTTATTCTGTGAGATATTTTTAGGGAGGTTTAACACAAATTCTGAAGAACAGTATGTACTAAGTGGCAGAAGGTACAAGAAACTTCTTCATTCCTGTTCATTTTTCTGACAGTTTTCTGGTTTAGGGTCTACCAGTGATAATCATTGAAAGACAAGACAGGTGGTTTCCAGGCACCGGTTTCAAGGGTTACTCCTCAGGTAGGACAGGGTTGTAGAGAACTCAAGAGTTCCACCTCAGTCTGCTACCTTGGAGTATATGTAGATGCATGTCTTTTACACAACTAAAAGTGGAAAGGCTGATTCTCATCCACGCAGCTGCTAATAATTCAGAACATTGAATTTTATGGTGCATTAAGAGCCAGCAAATTTGGTAATCTTCACTGCTGAAGAGGCCTAGTTTTGACTTCCTGTTGTCACTCAGCCCTGCAGCTGAGTGCAGGCAAGAAATCGATATCAGTGTAAACTGAAGTTCTTTATGTATACTCAGAAACAATCAACTCTGAGGTTGGGTATGCTATTCCCAGGTCTGTGTCTTTAGGTATGTATTTAATGAAGGAAAGTTACAGGAATACTGCTTTAAGACAGAAAGATATGATCAGCCACTGATAGTCCTCAGAAAGGACTAAGCAAAACCTAAAGACAAGCCTTCTTCTGAACAGCAGTCTGAGTATCATCTTCTAGTTGCATTACCCCGGTAATCTGAATTTATTTCTATTATTTTATCTGAGGTTTTCATATTATCTAATAATCATTGCTTGAGGCTTGAAACCTATGAAGGTGAAAGCCATGACAAACTGTTATTCCTGTTTTCTCAACAGGAAAACTGTTTTAGGAAACTGAATTTTCATGTTAACACTAAGCTAATCGTCAAACATTGGTCTTCTAACTCCTTCTCCTGTATTTAATCCATTAAGACATTATTGCTCAAATTCGGAAGGCCTGAACATGAAAAATAGGACACTTCCCAACATAAGACCAGCACATTTCTATAATGTATGTTTTTCAAAGTCAAAGGCAGCCTTAAAGGATCTTACTATAATATTTTATGTCCTGAGGATAAGGTCCAAGGCAAAATATTGAAAAATACAGTGCAGGTTACACTACTTTTCAGCAAGCTTTCTATGCAAAGCAACTGGATTATTTGATTATCTTTCAGAATTCTGAGAATTAATTAATACTTGATTGACTCTTTGAAGAAATAAAGTATGTAGTCCTTCCATAAGTAATACTGTAACAATGTTTTCTTTTAAAATACATTATAAATTTCTGTGTCCCTTTCTACTTGTATATCATAAATGCCAGATGTTCTGGGTGCACCAAGTGGCACTGATGTGGGGATGAAAGTAACATTGTTTCAGTGACTTTTATTGTTCATTCTTATAGCAATAAGATAGCTTTGGTAAGAGCATTAAATTAGAATTGTTTGGAACTGAGATATTGTAGTATAAAAGCTACCATTAAAGGAATTTCAAAATTGGTTGATATAATTTTGTACTTCACTATGAGTCTGGGTTTATTATGATAGGTCATTAGAAGAGCAGCAATCAATATCCTGGTGTTTTACTGCTCATAGGCCCCTAAATGTAGCAAGCCTTCAAATAGCAATTTTTTATTTGTGAGGAGGCTTGTTTTCAGTTCCTAATCTCACTTTTCTGCTTTATCACTTGGGTTAAGACAGCAGAAAAAGATTCTTTTGAGCTGACTCTCTTTATTAATGGAAGAAACTCTTGCAGGGAATGAGGTGTGCACCTCAGTGACTAATACCATAAATGTGTTAAACAGACTTAGGCTGAGGGATCTGTTCTCCTTACTTCCGTTTTTACTTATGAAACTGTTGTATCACCCACCATTATGTTGTGCAATACCTTTGTTTCTATTTCTGTGTCTTCTCATCTCACTTCCAGACTGCTGAAATTCCTGTACTAATTTATTTTAGATGTCATCTCCTTTGATGGTAAGGATCACACTTCTTCCCATGTGTGTATACAGTGCTCAACATAATGGAGTCTTAAAAATAAACAGATGCACACAAACATTACAGCATCAAAAGTAATAACAGTCCATTGGGTTTCCACTAAGCTACATTCTCAGTAAGGTATTTGAATCTGTAGAAGATGAAGTTTTATTGCTCCTGTTCCTGTTGATGTCCTTAGAAGAGTAATAAGTGCTTTCCTTTTATGAAACAGTTAAGGAGATTACACTTGGGGTTTTTTTTTTTTACTTTTAGACCACTGATAGAGTACAGAATTTTCAGAAATTAGCTCTATATTATAGGGAATGAATAATGGAATCGTTAAGATTGTAAAAGACCTCCAAGATCATTGAGTTCAACCTCTGATTAAATCCCACCATGTCAACTAGACCATAGCACTAAGTGCCACGTCCAGTCATTTCCTGAACACTTCCAGTGCTGGTGATTCCATCACCTCCCTGGGCAGCCCATTCCAATGCCCGACCACCCTTTCAGTGAAGAAATCTTCCTGATGTCCAACCTGAACCTCCCCTGGTGCAGCTTGAGACCACTTCCTCTTGTCCTATCACTGGATGCCCGGGAGAAAAGGCTAACTCTCACATGGCCACAGCCTCCTTTCCTCAACCCCTTCTCTTATGTCTCACTCTCTAGACTTTTCACCAACTTCGTTGTCCTTGTCTGGACTTGCTCCAGCACCTCTGTCTTTCTTGTAGTGAGGGGTCAAAACTGGACACAACACTTGAGGTGTGGCATCACTAGTGCCAGGTACAGAGTGAGCATTGCCACCCTCACACTAACTCAGTTACATCTGACTTAAACCAAAAATACCAATCTTCCTATCATGGTACATGAAAGTGGGAAAGTGCATATATGAGAATTACAGAACATTACTGTTAATTACTTGGAAAACTTCATAGTATAACTTTTGCTCCCTTTGATAGTACATGACTTACTTTTAAAAGAAAGTGTTAACTAACTTTAACAGAGAGAGAAACAATTTAAAAGTCATTGCTTGTAGTCTACTAAAGAACGGCTTTTATTAACCCTAGAGAATACTTAGGTATTTATTCACACAGCTGTACTTCCAGTTAATATTTAGTTGGTACTCAGTAACGCAGCAATAAAATGAATTAGTTTTTCTAGTAAAAGAACAGAATAGATGCTCACGTTCTCCAGCAAAGCTCTAATGCATCTTTATTTTCTGAGAAGGAAGCTTAAGGATATCAGATAGGATTAGACAAAGGATAGCAATTATGACCTACTAAATCAGTCCTCTACACCCATTAAAGATTCCCAGTAAAATACAAGCTATTTGTTCTAAGTCAGAGACAGCAATTACTGCTCCTTCATGGGGGCAGTTTCAAGGCCGAAACTTAGGTCTTTCTTTATTGCAATCCAGGTACAACAAGATGAAATTAGTACAAACGTCCTGTTTGACATTTTGGTGTCCTGTGGCAGACTGTGATCTCCATGTTCAGACCTGCTGTCACTCCTGTCATGGGATGGATACTGAAGCAATGAATTCCAGCTCTGACAGGGAGTAAGTACTCTGAGAGCAGATGCAGTTCTGCAGTGCTGTATTATCATGTTTGGTGTAACTTTGAAGCTTGAAGCTTTTTGAAAGGTCATTTATAGTACATTGATATTCTAAAAGGTTTGTCTGGTTATGTTATCAATAACCTCAGAAAATCTTACAGACCTGAAATTCACATACATGTGTCCAGCATAGATTCTACTGGCAGAAAGAAAAAAGCCAAGGCCATACATTACTTCAGATGTTCTGCACTGGGAAAAATGTGCTTAACTGCACTCTGTGGGAGACATCTTTGTGCAGAGTTTACTTCTCTGTCCTCCTTTCTCCACTCTAAATTCTGCTTCCTTAATAATATTGATTTTGAAATCACACTTTAGTTGGAAATCTCACTTTAGTTATAAGGAGTTTCTTTGTTTTTTAAGGGATGATTTTTCTAGAGAGCAGACTACCAGTTAGTTCTAAAATGGACACTGAAGGTTTTTAGTTCCTCCCCTGATTGCAATGACTAGAATTTTTTTTTTAATAACACACAGCAAATCTAGTAGCTCCATTTATTTTTGCTTCCTTCATATGAGGTAATTTATGGGTTGTCTGTAAAATCATATGGCCAGTGGCCAGGTGTGACAACATTAAAAGGTCGAAGGAGGGGGAAGTACACCAAGAAAACATTTCTACCAGGGTGGCAGATGTGATGTTTCCTGAATGATGAAAAATTACTGTAAAATATAGTGCCAGTTAAAAGCCTGAAATTGATTTAAAATCAAAATCACCTTGATTTACATCTTGGGTAAACACAGGGCTTGAGAAGACTTTTGATAAGATTGTCAAATATTGAATATTTTAATTTAAAGCTAAACATCTTAAGTATAAAAGACCTTGATAGATAATACAGAAATGTCTTTGAATAAGCAGGAAAACTTGTCTGTCAATGAGATGGTAAATGAAAATTGTCAGGAAACATAGACTTGACAACAGCTTTCTTGACCTGTCTTGTTAATGACATCCAAAAAGCACTGTATGGACTCAGGTGACAGGAATAAGACAAAGGATACCCTGCACCTAACGTGAATCATAGTGTAATTATGAAGATGATTATTCTCTTTGGCTGCAAGAACTTCTATATGTCCACAAATTACTTATATGTCTCTTGAATTATCTGATAAGAGAAACTTTATTTGAAACAAAAAATACTCATTCCTTACAGCACCCAAAAGCAACTATTTTATGCTAATGCATAGTATCTACTGACTTTCTGCTTTATATCCACTTCCCACATAGCAAGTATTCTTAGGGTAACACTCTTTTGAGATGCTTTTGTACTTTGTGAAGAGGAGCTTTCTATATATCTCTTGGAGTAATTCTGGAAGTTATTCAGAGTAAGCATTCCTTTAGTTTCCCAAGATTCTTTCATTGATTTAATTATTCTGTTGTGCATATTCCTGGTTAAGAATATCTTGTGAAGGCAAAAAAGGATTTGATTATAGATTGGAAATAAACATACAAAATTGTAATATATATGTGTACAGCAATACATTTCTTCCTGTCTTCTGAGAAAATGATGGGTTAAGGTTAGTGGGGATGTTTGCAAATCTCAAATAGTTAGCTTTACTGGCTAACTGAAATTAAAGGTCTGGAGTGTAAAATGGAAATGATTTGATGAAGGATAGCAATGAGCTCTACTGTGTATGAATATTGTTTAGCATGGAGAATTCAAAGAAAATCATTGAGCATTCCATATTGGGCCTATCACATGGAAAAGACTCAACACAGGATTGAGGGCTGTATTATGATAGGAATTGTATAGTATAGTATGACATTATACGTAGAAGTGAAAAACTTACCCAAATTTTCTAAGAAGCCTTCTCCACATAAGGAACTGCATTACTCTTTAAAAGTGCAATATTAAAGAACCATTATGAAGCTGAAAATTTAAGCATATAAATCTATTAAAAATGTGGAGCTAGAGAAAGTAACTTTCAATATATTTTTGTTGCTGTTCTAAAAATGAAACTAAGTGGCGGTAACTACCTATGCAATATCATTTATAATATAGGTTTGATTTCGCTGGTATGGACAGGACCAGACCATAAAAGCCATCAAAGTAGTGTAGGTAAGACCTTACCTACAAATATTTGTGGTATTTTTATGCTAATTACTTTTTCCCTATAGACAGACTCTTCACTATCAATCCATAAAGAAGAAACAGCCAATATTAAAATGGCTGGTTTTCTTTAATTTTTAAAAATTTCTCTTGAGTAGAGGTGTTAAAAAAGAAGCCTGATAAGGGGGGAATCATAGAGGCTTCATTTTGCTTGCAATTTCTGTTAATAGCAGTGGATCTTATTTTCTTTACTTTTAATTAACAGTAATTCGGTGTCAAGTAGAAGTCAGTCTCTTCAGCTTCCAGTGCAACTGCTGGAGAGAGATAAGGGCTATCAGATGACAGCTCATGTTACTGAAACTGTTGCTGAAAATAGTGGCACCCATTCTGCCAGTGTGCTTATTTCTCTGCATTGGCAAGGACAGCAGGCTTGAGCAGGATGCCTGACTCTTACAGGACGAGCTGAGTGAGGCATCATGTCGTACGTGGTGATCAGAGTGGCATAGAGTGTGTTCCACTGCATGCGAGAGGTGGCTGACACAGCTGGGACAACAAAGCACAGAGATTTGAGAAACGTGGAATTACTGTTACAGCGGGCTTCCACATCCAGACTCCCTGCAGCAAAGTAGTTGTGATCTCTAACACAGAACCTTCAAATAGGCAGTTTGCAAATATTTTTTATATTAAAGATGCACAGGGCTCTGAATTCCTGATAATTTTCTTTAACAGGAAAGCTATGGCAGATACATAATAGGGAGACAGAAAACCACCTTTTCCATGGTGAGAGGGGGTTACTAGTAGCTTAGAGTCTGATGATTCTATGATTTTTTTCAGGAGCTTCTTTTTCAGTATTCAATACAACATGAAAAATCAAAATGGCATTCAACACATAACAAAGAGAGAAGTCTGATAATTTTTTTTTTTTAAATAACATAGTAACAATATTTCTAATCTTGGCACATTGTTGAATCAGTATGACACAGGTCTAGTCATTTGAATTTCTTCTTATTGTAAAGCCAAACTGGAAGCAAATGCAAATATTCATATTTCGTATGTATATAAGAACTTCCCTATTCTATGAGTAAAGCAATACATAATTTAAAGCAGGATTGAAGAAAAGTTATCAGCATTACATAGAATGCTTTAAATCTACTGATATTTCTGTTGGACTGAGAAGGTATTTTGGCTCTTTGCATTTCTTCCATAAAATAAATATTATTCTTCTGACACTGTTTTTTTTTTTTTTTTTTTTTTTTTTTTTTTTTTTTTTTTTTTCTTTTTATTTTTCCCCCCATTTTATTNTTTTTTTTTTTCTTCACCCTAATTCAATGAAATATTACCATTATTATTATCGGGAATCAGAAAGCATCATTTAGAACCACAGTTAGAGGTGTTGAAAAATGATGGGGATTTTTGCTTTAATAAATACATATTAAGAGCAGTAACTTTTTCATCCTAGTGAAGACTTTGAAAGGAATTATCTTCACTCATGCTCAAGCCTTATTCTGCTGAACATATACAGCTTTGTAACTCCAAAACATTCTTCATAGCCAAATTTTGCTTTTCAAGCCCACACATTCCACAAGCTTCTTAATGATTCATTTGTTCCTACGTTGTCTGTTTTGGTAATGGACCTGCCATCTGATTCAGCATGGTAGGTCTTTGCTGCCAAATCATTCCACTTTTGATTGTTGACCTGTTGTACTTCAGGTGCTAAACTCTTTCTTGTTCTTCCACCTAGGATTTCTCCAGACTTTGCTGCATAATTTCCTGCCATGAGGAAGTCTGCTAGGCTCTGGCTGGGGCAGTAATTTGGTGGCTGTTTGTTAGATACCTACGAGGAATTAGGATTCTCACATGAAGGATACTGGCCTCTGTCAAACTCCTGGGTTATGGGAATCTGCTGAAGAGTGGAAGCATCACTACTGAATTGGCAAGGAGTGAAAAACACACTCACTTCCATTTGAATTTTTTTTTAAATAATGTATGTTAAAATGAAGAGATGTCAAAATACATGAGAAGAGCTGTGTTCATTTTTATTCTTTTGAAATGAATGTGATGGTGTATTCCATTTATTGTTTTGGATTTTTAAGAAAGACTTGACCTTGCAAGTTGGCTATGGCAGCAGATTCCTGGCCTCATGTGGAGATACAGCATCAGCAGAATTCCACCCAGCTGATATACTGCAGAAAGGTTCATCATCATCATCAAATATTCAAGTCAAGATCTGTGCTTTTTACTTTCTTTAATAAAGAACCAGGCATATACATTGTTCAGAATAAATATTAATGTCAATAACTGCAGAAGATTTTCATGAACAAATCCTGCCTTTCATTTTTAAAAATGTCACAGCTGGCACAATGGTATAGGTAGTAATGTTTTGATTGAACATGCTAATCTGAGCAGACCATGTTCAGAAGGAATAGATTTTCTTCATACATTTTCTGCACTTTGTCTAGCATTGTCTTTGCCATACATTAAACAAGCATTCTCTTTTCCTCCTTATCTCTTTAATATCACACAGTTTGCTGAAATAAACCCCAAATGCTCTTCTATTACATGTTTTTTACATCTATTTACTTCTATTTACTACTTCTTTTTTACATCATTTACATCATTTACATCATTTTACTTCTATTACATCTATTTACATCTATTCTTAACAGATTTCTCAATGTTTTCAGAACTGGTAATGTAATGAAAATTACATGAGTCATGAGAAACTGAGAGAGAAGATAAAGGCAAAATGAAAAAGTAAACAAAAATGTGAAAAAGTAGGGAGGGGAAGTGGGGTTAGAGATATTAAAAGATAAATAAAAGTTCAAAATTCATCAAAATAAGATTCAATAGAGTAGGTGACCCAAAGCCATCCAAGGGGCTTATTCCTTCTTGTTCATCTGTTCATCTGTACATGGAGTTGAAAGCTAAATAAATCCTCAGCAAGCAGAGATGAATATCTGCCCTTTGATGGCAGGTGTCTGTACTGCTGTGTTCAGAAAAGACATGGCTGCACACTTCTTAGTATTTGACTGTGCTGGCATACAGCAAGTAGCAGGAATACCAGCAAAAATACCATGGTTCATTCACATATGGGATTAATTTAAATTATTCAGCGAGTAATAAAAATCAGTGCAGATTTTCAGAAAGATACTTCAACATCTTTTCCTCACACAGAATTTTTAAAAAGGTTCCTAGAATTTAAAAAGTGTACAAAATGGATTTATAAATTTAATTTTTTTTCAACACACAAAAAATATTTTATATTTTTGTCTTGGGTGCTGCTCTGATTTGTGGAAAGTTTCTTAAAAGCAATAACAAATACTCTACAAGCAAAACAATTTTTTTTTCTCTTGTTCTTATGCTAAGTATCTGGCAAGTGCCATGTCAATAGCCTCAATGGAACTGCAGTTGCCTCTAGTCTCAAACTAAGGTAAGATTGGCCCGACTTGCACAACCAAAAGTCTTTCATCTTGCCTGTGATGGGGACTGACAGCAGATAACTTGCAGAGAATGAACACACAGGATAGAAAGTGTTTTGGGATTTTACTGAACATCAGAAATGCTGCATTGTTTTTCCACAAATTAATCTGTGATTCGTGTACATCTTAGTTGCTGCCATTGGGCTGGAGTCTGATTCAAACTATGTTGGGATATCTTGATCAGACACAACTTATTGTTAGGGTAGGTTGTGGAGGCCCCTGAGCCTGTCAGGGAAACCGCTAGGGCTTTGCCCTGGAAGAATCTACCACTGGCTCTGAGAATACCTCATAGCTTAGGGTGAGCAAAAAGGCTTCCCCCCATGGTGCTTGCAACACTATGTTAATCTACCTCAGTTTTGCATTTCCCATTGGCCCCTGGGCCTTGCTCACCTCTACTGTTCATATATATCCCCAGTTCGAGAAAGTTTCTCCTTTCCCAGTGTCCCCATTGGTTGTGGTTTTGCTGATGGTCTGCCCTTATGTCCCCTATAGGTCATTGCCCTTTGCCCTGCCCTTGCATAGCCCCTGTGTTCAGACCATTGGCTTCTGACGTCCCTACTTAACCCTGGACATTTCTTTGATCTGGGTCTTTCCGTCCCTGAAACCTTTGGTGTGAATCTGCAAAATAAACCTCGCTGGAATTCTATAAAGGAGACCCTTCCTGCCTTTCTTCACTGAGCTAGCTGTGGTGTGTGTGTGTGTGTGTGAGGACTTGAGTGCCTTGCCTGTGTGCCCACCCGAGTGGCTTCTCCAGAAGAGATGCTTTTTGGGGAGAGGTAGCAGCAACCACCATCCATCTCCACACTGCTAACGTAGATGAAACTATAGTACTAAGCAGTTTTGTATATTGGTCCATATAAAAAAGCACACAGAGCTGTATTTTTCCCAGATAGGATGAGTCTGTGGAACCTTATCTCCATTTAGTCTCCTGAACAATCTTAATTTTTCAGTATTCTTCTTTGCACAGATCTATTAGTCATTTAAGTTTATCTGCCCTTTACTATCAAATGAATATCACACTAAATAGTGTGATTAACGTATATCAAGAAAACTGCTTTGATGTTCCTCAGGTCCATTTTATTTCTATTTATTCAAAAACCATTGAACTTCTCTTTAAAACCATAATTTCAGTATTTCATGATTTTTTATTTTGAGAGATCTAAACATTTTCATAAAAATAAACCCCAAGCCATTTCTTTCTGGGGATCATTGGTAATTTAAAGAAGTAATTTGTGTCTTTAACCTCATCCTGTGAAATCTGATCCAACAGAGCAGTGGAATCCTTAACTACAAATCCAGAGAGCTGAATGTTAACCAAACAAATCTAAATCTAGACCATATCAATATTTTTCCTTTTGAAAGCTTCCTGAAGATCAAGGGAATCAAGAGAATACATCTAGGTTTTGGGGTGTAACTGTGTTTGAATTATTGAGTTATTATTACATCTTAATAGCTTACTTACTTGCCATAATTTTTTTAAAATAGTTACAGAGTTCAGAGATATAAGCAGATCTGATGTTTTTAAGTATAGGCTTCAAACATCATCTACCATAGTGAATCATCTTTATTAATGGCTGCATTTCTTGTCTGCCCCCTTTGCAAATCAGATGAATCCTACTGAGAGTGCCAAATGCAAATGTTGAATTGCATTCTTCCTTTTTCATATGTGCCCAGCTCTGATGCTGCTGCATGGGATCCTTGATAAGTAGGAATGACTATCTGTAGATAAGCCATGCTGCTTAAGTGTGAAAAAACCTAGTGCAATTTTGCTAGGATTATTTCCAGAATGACATCACTTCTGACATTGACCATGGAAATCCTAATGGTTGCATTTATACTGTTGTTGACTTGTTTGCAGCCACTATAATTAAAAAAAAAAATCCAGTTAAACCAAGCAAAAGTTACAAAATCAGACTCATATTCTTGTTGCAGTCATGACATAGGAGAGAAAAAGCAGATATTCAATTATGTTCTGAAGTTACTAGAGTTACTAGGACTTTTGTTTTAGCAGTATTTCATTCATAAGGCACCAAAGAGTTCAGCAATGCAAATGATAGAACAGTCTCCCATTCTATTTTTAGTTTTAAAATATTGTAGTCATAAAATCTGTCATAATTAATTCAAAGCTGAAACACTGATAGCAAAGACAAAAAGGGCTTTAGAAGAATGGGATATTTTGATTTTCTCTTGATGACTATTGTGGGGACTGCATCTGTGAGGATAGTTTTACATTTTTTTCCTCAAGAATGGCAGGTTTTCCTTTTATGTATCTTTCTCTGATCTGTTGTTTTCTCTTATTTCTAAATACTATGTCGCAGAATAAAATGAATTTGGCCCCAAGAAAACAAAGTGAACTTGGATCAAATGGTATAAAATTTGATCCAGAACTGGAACTGTCCCTGTAATTTTTGCTGACATATAACTGGAACTAAATAGGAATATTTTCAGTCACAGATGATGTCAGAACTAGAGATATTTTTCTAGTTTAACTTGTTCATTATTTTTTCTGACAATTAGTGCTCAAGTTTATTTATGTGAACACAGTTTATACAAGATAAGTAAATGACAAAGCTATGGCCAAGCCTGTAAAACAAGTTACTAGGAAGTCACATGTTGTGGGTTCAAGTCATGTGTTGTAGGTTCATAACACAATGAAACAGTACTTACAGGTTTTTGCAGCAGAGGAACACTGAGGTAGTTTGATATTGAGCAGGTAAGTTGCTTCATGCTCATTGCAGTGCTGGGTCATGGGCCTAGCACAGCTATTTTGTGGGATGGCACCCTCAGGAGACTCCACTCTGAGCACTGCTGTGGAACAGCTGACAGCACTAGCTCACAGGATAGCTCCCCTGAAAGCTGTCATTCAGTTGCCTGCTTCCTCAACTACCATTCCATCAGCTTCTTGATAGTTATATGGAAAAGCTGGGGAAATGCCTCTCTGGAATGAAAGGCATTAAGACATTTTGATTTCTAAAGTTTTATTTTGTTTTCTTCTCCTATGATAAATTCAATATCTAAAGTAGTATCATTGACTGTTGGATGGTGTCTTACAGAAAAGAATCCAGCCCCTCAAACCAGAGTGCAGTAAACTGAGATAGGATGTTTCTTTGGAAGGAGGATTGTCATCTTTAAAGAGAGATGTTTATTGCCTATGAGCTAAGTAACCTGAAATCATTACATCTTCTCAGTTCTACCTTGAGTAGAGGATAAAGAAAACTGTTTTCTTAGCAAAGTTCTGTATGAAACAAGGGCATGCTGTTAAAATCTATGGTTGGGTGGAAAGGATAATACTGACTTCAACAGGAGATTTTAATTTTAAAAGCAGCTCTATAGATGATGGTAACTACTTCCCTGTGACTTATAGTAAAAGCAGAAACATCAATCACTTGACAAAATGACTCCCTCTACTTTTATTTTCCTATTTATCCAATAGTATTTTGCAGTTACAACACATCAACAAATTAAAATAGTCTTTGTGGTTGCTGCTGCAATTTGAGAAGAGTCTACAGAAAACCAAGTTTTTTATGCTGTTCTAATTTATACTGTCTGCACTGAAGAATTTATTTACAAGAAAATTATGACCAGAATAACTCTCGAGTAGTACAGATTACTATGAATATATGTAAGTTAACATGAACAAATAAGATGTTTCATCAGTTCTGGCTTCATCAAAGATAAAATTCTTGGAAATAAGAAAGATAAGTAGAAGAATTTCAAGCAGCTTCTCATGTTAGTACAGTAACAGATAATTTGAAGGTGGTTTCATGTTTCATAATATCTTTTAAAACAACTGCTTTTTCAAATTAATTTTTTCTTGTTCACATTTCCCTGCTTGACTTAAATTAGATTTTTGTTATTTAAACGTGAACAGTGATGCACTCTAGTTAAAAATGAAAGTTCTGGGTTACATATTTTTAATAACAGAACACAAATAAATCCAGCACTTTAGAGATTCCTCACTGCTGGATTTTGATAAATCTCAAACCATATTAGGAGCAAAACCTTAGACTTGAAATTAACACCTGGGGGAAGATTGGAACCAGGCTTTTATGATTGTTGGTGCTCAGCAAATTCTAACAAGCATCCACCATCTATTTTAAAACAGAGCACAAACTAAAGCTCCTGGAAAAAGGTGAGAGGACCTGATCTGACATATGCTGGTCAGAATTGCAAGCATCAAAAAGTATATATAGCAGAGACAGGAGGTTGTTGATAGCTTTGATGAAGCCCTTCATATAATCTTTGTGACAGAAGAGTAATGGACTGTTCATCTCTGGGAAAATTGGACATTCATTATTTTAGTATGGAAACTGGTACACGGATATTGCAGCAAGCAATAAGAGTAGGCATACAGGTCATGAAGGTGAATTCAGAAAAAGGAGTCATGAGCTGAGGAAAGCCAGACAGTGGTTTTCAAGAGACACTTATCCTAGCAATGAGGGAGAACTGAAGACTCAATTCATCCCATTGTCTATGTGTTTAAGCAATCTTCACTCACTCTAAGGGAGAAATTAAAAGAGTTATGACTGCAAGAGTTATATTACAATATTCTTGGGTTTGGTCACTTTAGAAAAAGAGAAATAAAAAAGACAAGAAAAACCATTCTCTTATATTTTGGTCAAGGCAATATACATGAATACATGAAAATATATTTATTAACTTCAGTGGGGGAAATATTGTGAGACATTTTTGATGCCAAATAATTTTTATGCTTTATTAATAAGCAATGTCTGATCGAGAACTCTAGACAAATTTATACATTTAAAAACATTTCTACTTCAAGTGTTTTCCTTAAACTGCCATCTTAGCTATGATCACTTTGTGTTTTAGAAAAATCTAAGTAATTTTTAGGATAAAACTTCAACTGTTTTACATAAATTAGCTTTTATTCCATAGAAAATTAGATAAGCATGATCAGAATCAAGGAGTAGACTGAACCATAGTAGTTTGGTTAAATTACTATGAAGATAAAACTAAAGATAAACTAATATACTACTTTAGGTAATATCCACAGAATGAAAATGGTGTAGCTGGAACAGGAGACAAGTTAAGATACTCAAGTATGTTCCTCTCACATGCACTGCAGTGATTTAACAGGCAAGAAAGGGAAAAAAATACCACCAGGAAGATTAAAAGATTACATTGGTACTCAATGTATGTAATGAACTATGGTTAAAGCACGTCTACAATGATGTCCAGTTTGTGTAAGGGCTAAGGCAGCTAACTGAAGATAAGGACTGAGAAACTGAGGTTGGTACTTTTGGATATCAAATTCCTGAAGCAGGAAAATAATATATACAAAAATTAGGTTGTCCACAAATGTTTTAATAGTAGGTATTTGGTGATTTTTTTTTTTTTTAATAGCACAAATGTCTTATACTTGATAACATAAGCTAAGTATCAGTATGGTCCCACAGAGAAGGAAACTTCAGAAGTAATATGTGGTTGTAAAAACATTATTTCTTAAAATAGGCTGAAATGCACCACACAGTAGTTACAGGTGCCAAAAGAAAGCTGGAGCATCACCTTCCTCATGAATACAAATTTTATTTCTCTGTATAACTTATGATTTGTTATACATATTTCCAGATATTTTTAGATATTAATTTCAGTGCACTTTGCTGATTGCAGCTGCTGACTGAAAGATTTGTCAAATTTTAATAGAGTACAGGACAGATCTAGGCAATCAATGCATTGATCTGATTTTTTAAAAGACTACTTCTAGGCAAAATGTGGACTATATTAGCCAGAGTAGAAGTGTCAGAGGGCATGAAGGATTTTAAACCACAACAGAGAGAGAACATTTCCAGACTCTCTCCCAGACAGGTAGGGAGCTTTCTAAGGTAGCAATTTGTTTACAAGTAGGATAGAGATTCAAAAAATGTGATAGAAGACACACCACCTCTGTTTGGACCTGAAAAATGTGAGAGTAGGGTAACTTACACACCAGGTTTGAGTTAGCTCTGGCCTACCTGACAGCAGTATCTGTCTGGAGGGTTTAATTAGAGTGTGTGAATTTAAGTGACTTGCACTGAAGATTAGTTTCATGGCGACAATCAGAGACTGGATAAGGGTTCATGTTTAGTACAAGAATCACTAATGAACCATAGGCATTAATCTTTTTTGTGTGGCTGAGTAGCATGTGAGTGGGAGACTAGTAGGCTTTTATATGAAATGTATGATTCAATGTACTTCAGCTGTGACTTATTTGAACACTGTCCTTCCAGGAAGAAGATAATGGTTTTTCCTCACAGTAAGGTAATCACTGGAGAATAGTTTAGTTAAGGACTAAGCAGTCAATAGGTGAAAACAGCCAGATCCCTAATTTTGCATTGTCAAAACAAATGATTTTAACTTCTGCCAGAAGTAGTTCTTGTGTTTCAAGGGAAAATACAGGCCAAAGCAACAGTGCAAGCCATGCCAGAGGTCAATTGGATATATATTGTCAGTCTACTAAGGACTTCTGTTTCAGTGCCTGGAGGAGTAGCTCACATAAATGTAGCAGGAAAGGTAAAACAAACTTTGCTTGGGGAAGGATGTCTGTCACTAATGAGCTCAGTTTTAGGAAAAAAAAGTGCTGGAGCAAGGATGTGAGAAGATCAAGGCCCCTCAGACAGCTGAAGTCTGAGTTCTCAGTGGGAAAGTATTAGCCAAACATCCTGAACACCATATCTGTTATTGCATTAGCTTCAAAATACCTTTTTTTCAACTTTCCCTAGGAAGTGAAATTTTATTTTGGTTTTATTATCAATGTTATTACTAGAGGAATTATATCTTCTATATTATTTCACTAGTACTCTTAAATGAATAATACTCCTTTATGCATTTTCCCCTTCACTGTACTTACAAGTTTGCTTAGTTAATTATTACCTGTAACAATGATTAGTATGCTGTCTTTCCTCCTCTTTGAGCATGAGTATAGAATCATTAAATCTGAATGGATCTATTACAAATTTTAGAGCTACAGGAGAGTTCATTTAAAACAATGTTCTTTCATTTAAAATTACCTTACATCAATTGTCTTTGAACCACTACTCGTATTACAGTATACTCTTTTTGTGTCATTTTGTTTAATTCTTTAAGTCAAATTTTGTGCCACATTGTGTAAAATGCCCTACTAAATTAAAGTTATACTCATCGCGTTTAGTTCCCTTTATTAACTGAAAATGTAATCTTATTCAAAGTAATTTAAATTTACTTTCCATTTTTATACTTCAAACATTTGCACTGGCTATTATTCTTGACTTTGTTTTTAACTTCTGAATGCTCATGGATCCTAATTTCTAATATTTGTTTCAGTATTTTGTTAGGAAGATAATTTCTCAATCTCTTTGTCCTATTTGCCCTCTGCCTGATGCTTTTTTCTCCCATAGTGACTGTTTAATGATTTTTTTTCCTATAGTGAATTCTGCCTGGAGACATAGGGACCAAACCTCAGAGCAGACTTTGCACAGCTTCACAGAATTCAGCAAAAAAGTGATGACAAAAACTCCATCATGTGAAGTCCTGGAATAAAGAGTCTCAAAAGATTATACTGCAAACCAGCCTGATTTTGGACTGGGTCATCAGCATATCTACAATTTGCTCAGCAAGCCAGCACAGAGGAGTATGCCCATCCTGACAGAGGGACAGTCTGATAATGGGCCTTATACAATGTGGTGGAGAGGGCATGTCCTGGTCTCTTCCAGACACTGTTTTGCTGTCAGTTCACTGAAAGGTGCAACTTAGCATCCTCTCCATAGAAATATGGTATGTACATCACAGTCTTTTCTACGAGTATTACGCAAATACAGTTCTCAAATTAACCTTGACTTGTTGGGCATTGTCCTGAATAGCAAAGTAAACCCAGTCTTGTTTTCATAATTGTGTTCACTTCAAAGTTCCTCTTCTAGCTCTATCCCTGAGGAACATACTTTGTGTTCTGGAACTGTTTAGATCATGATGGAGACAAGACAAGAATTGCATTGCCTGCTGCTATTTTAAATATTTAACATTCCTAAAAAGCTATTACACTTTCTAAGTTGACGGGTATGTGATTGCATTGTTGTGTCCTTCAAAGACTTTGAGAAACTACTGAGAATAGGGAGGTTAACAGTTTCAATTTTGTTTTAATGAGATGCTGAAATCTTGAGAAGCTGTGGAGATAAGGAGAGAAATAACTACATGATAAATGAGAAAAAGCAGAGATGTAACAGGGAACTAGGAGACACAAGACTCTATAAATGAAAGATTTGAGGAATATGCTGTCGGAAATAAAATAAGGAACAGTGAAAAGGAAAGATCTCATCTTTATATTGTGTATTTCTATTTTTGTAAATCAGTGATAGTCATAAGAAAACTGCATGGAGATGACCGTCTGGTTCTGAGATCAGATTAGGGTAATGCAGAGTGGATTGATGTTCAAGACTGGGTGAATGACTTGAAAATATGCTGAGCTGTTGCTGCATGACTCTTCAAAGTCAAAGTCAGATTATTAGAGGTAGAAAGGAGACTGTGCAAGAGTTGGTTCTCCCAGGGTTACTGCAAGCAGGTTCCACAAGATTTTGTCACTAGTTTGTGATGAACCTGGTGTTCTTGTTTTCAAAAGACATAACTGAGGAATGAGTTTAATTTTTTTCCAACAGTCTAAAATAAAGAGCAGTCTGACAAGAATAATAATTTTGATTTTTGGAAATGTTGGGTTTGTCTTCCCCAAAATAAACTTTTAAAAAATTGTGATCCTATTCTGAGATTGACACACTTATGTCTCTGCCCAACACCTGCTTCTCAGGAAACTAATACTGCAAACCTTTTGAACACCTCATTTGAGAGTGGTACAATTCTACAGTAAGCTTAGGAGAAAAATCAAGAAAGTATTAAATTAACTGAAATTCATTGTCATAGACTTAAAAATGTCAGGATGATTTTTTAGTTTATGTTCCTTAGAAAGCAAGTATAACTATTACATAATGTAAAATGTTTACACCAGTTCTTGGCACAGAAAACTGTTTTCCCGCATTTATGTTAATAAGTAAAATTGGTTTCAACAGAATTGGATGATCTTAGATTGTTAATGTAAAATCTCTTTACTGTAGGTGAAAAACTGTAATAATTTACCTTTACCCTAGGCAGACTCTTTCTGCTTCCTCTAAGGAGATTGTATTTTCTCAAAAGTGAGGTTCTCCCTTGTAAGTGTCTTATTTTTAATACAGATTCTTTTCTTTATTGAAGGAAAGTTTTAAACAAAATAATTTGTTATTATCAAATAACAAACCCAAAATAATTTGCTAATGAGAGTATGTCCAGCCCTTGAGGATGGGAGACTTTGCTCCCCACAAGAAATTATGTCGAAAATATTCAGTAGTTGGTGCAAATTTTCCTGTTCCAGAGGCAAAAGATTTGGTTTTATGCCTGCTGAGTCAAATCTGCTAGAGATGATTTAATAAAATCAAATAGAGAGCAAAAGGGAAACAACTGCATTTTTGTTTTGATTGCAGCATGGTAGCAAAAGGCCCTCCAGAACACATTTTTTTTGTCTCTCTAGGCAAGCACAGCTGTGAACAGGGCTCCCAGATCCAACTGGAACTGAGATGTGAATGGGAGACAAAGGTAGGTGTTGGTTTGCCCTGGCTTGGCTTTCTGATCTGCATCTTCTGCTGCCTGACTTCCCCTTTCTCAGGAGGTGCTGACCCTCTGTGACACTGCCAGCCTTCCTAGGAACTGTAAAAGCTCCTCTTCAGCCGTGTGCTTCTATAGTACAATGACCTCAAGTCTGCCAAGAAAAGAGACTGATTTGTGACCTGGATTTGTTTTTTTGTGATGCATGGGAGTAATGGCTTTCAAATTTTAGGTTTGTCAGTGATGGTATCTTTCGCCCAATACAAGTTGTACTATATTGTTTCATTTTGTTAGGAAATTACCTTAAATAAATCACCAGAGCATTTTTTACAAAAAGTATAAAAAATAAAAATGTTAACTTGTTAACTACTCATCTGGAAAGATGCAATATAAGGTATTTGTCAGCGAAAACCCTCATTTATTATAGGAATTTCAGAAGAAAATAGATTTAAACATGCTAGAATTAAAAGTAAAGAATTAATACAGAGTAAAAATGAAAATACTGAAAGAAATATATGATTATAGCTGGATGAAATTAGTTCAGCAAAAACCAGGAAATTTACTTAAAATACACAACTGAGACGCAGAAATCCATGAAGAGTTTAATTCATAAAACTATCAGAGAGATAGATGAACTACTACTTTCAAAATCAGTCTAAAAAGTAAAAATGTAAAAAAGATATTAAAATATAATACACATAGTAAGTTTTTTGTTTAATATGAAGATGTATAGGAGTCTTGGGAAATTCAAAATAAGCCTGGATTTTGGGTCTTTTGCTAGCTTATTTTTTTGTGAAAAAAATTAAGCATAATTTTTCAGGTTCGCTGGGAAAAGATTGTTATCTGCCCCTGTTTTAAACTGAACAATCTAGCTGAAAGTCCATTATACATGTCACTCTTGTTGCTTTCAAAAGCACTTTTCTACTGTGAAAGCATGTTCTGCTGTTCCTTTTTCTGCTTCATCTTCCTTTCTCTTTCTGAATGCATTCCACCAAGTTGCACTTTTTCTGATATCTCCCTTTGCAAATTCCTCCAGTGATCAAAGTCTTCCATCTTAATATCCTCCTAAAATAAAAATTGGAAGACCCTGCCTTGCTTTGGCAGATTTATCATTTAAGGCTGCTCCATTTGTTTAGATGGTGATCAAAGATTAGTAATCCTTACCATGCAGCATTTCCACTGAATTAGAGGTATTATCACCTGCTTTGGAATTATCCCTTTATGGAAAGAAAAATTAAAACAAGATGTAATTAAATTATACATTAAAAAATATTTCTGAAGTCTTTCATTTACAAAGTTAAATTCTAAATTAAACATTTATAATCTCTGTAAATTTTCATATAAGTTTATTTTCAGAGCCTTTCTGTACAAGAATTAACACATTTTACATGTTTTTCTCCATATTCTTATTTTCAGTCTAAAGAAATTTGCTATTTAATATAGATTTTAGAAATGCAGAATTTTTGAATTCTTAATAATAGGGAAAGATTTTTAAATAATATAGAAACATATTGCTATAGTTTAGTTTTGCTTTTTTCTTTAATCTTTTTATTCTGCATGCAGGATTTAATCTTTTTGATTATTCAGTGTATTCAGAAACTGTGCTTTGATGGTTAAGTGTGTCTTTCCATATCTAGCACAGATGACAGCAAATCACTGAAGATCTTTTATGACACTGTTCCCAAAGGAAAACAAAATGGCATTTCCAATAGACTATTCTATCCCGACAGTCATAAATTAAAAGGGAAACTATTTTTCAATTCCAGTATTTGAAAGAGGTTTTTTCCCTTTAATATGTTCCTTGCATATTCGTTTTTTAGATGATACTGATATTGAGGTATTTTTTTTTCTTCAGAGATAGTTTCTGGCTTTAATATTGGCTTCTCAGTGTCTCTCTGCATTGGTAATCCATTGCTTCAGATGTCACTCTTGCTTTCTACATGAGATCTCCAGGGAAGGAGTTGGGGCTCTATAAATACCTCACTGCAATTTTATTTGCTTCTCAGCAGTATTGGCCAGTTGGTGGATCAACTGAAGTGTATATGCACTGTGGGAGAAGTAAGTGAAGAAAATCCACTTGAAGGTAGTTTCATGTTTATCCTTGCAATATTTTACTAGTCTAAATACAGTATTACTCAAGTTAACTTAATTGTGAGATACAGGAAAAGTGAAATATGTTCTTTACATTGGCATAACAAGAACGTTAACAAGAACGTCTTAAATTTAACAGTTTATAAACACCTGGTGGAAATAAAAGTGATCCTTAAACTTGAAAATATTGTTCCTGCTCTACCTCAAAATTGCACAGCAAAAGATATTTGAGTGGCTCAGTAGGGCTAATGCATGTGCACAAGTTTGTCTTTAATTTGTTGACTTCTTATGAGAAAAAAAATCACTGTAATGAGTGCAGGAAAATCTGTGCTACATTTATGCAGACTAACTGTACAGAACTTGACAGTAATTTTCCTTTTTTAAATCAATGTCCATGATGGAGCAGTGTAATGCAAATCTTAAACCAGCTTTTGCTCATGGAGATCATTTTCATCCCATACCTTTGAACACATCTTGAGCATGTCTTGATGACCTTACAAATCACCACCATTTTTATCTCTTACAGATCTTTCCATTGTCACTATTGATAGTTTTGGTAAACCTTGCTGGACGTCCAGGATTCAGTACAGTAGAATTCCCAGAGAAAACTATTTCAGCATTCAGATCTGAATGAGTGTGCTTTTTGATCAGGCCAAAATAAACTGTACCAAACAACATCACATTCTTGTTAAGCACCCTTCATGCAAAAAAGAAAAAATGTTTTCTGATATATTTTTGTTTCCTGAGAGCAACATTCATTAGTCTTGTATTTGTCCTAATTAAGCAGAGTTCCACTGAGCCAGTAGAAGCACCTTTGTAAGCCATCTGGGATCACAATCAGGGCTTCACCACTGGAAATCATGGACGTTTCTTTAGGTCAGTGGAGTATCTTTGCTTAAATTTAAGCGATGCTGGATTTGGCTGATTGTGTAGATCTATTCAGGTGATGCCAGAGAGCTGCATGCTCTCACATATTAACTAATTGACTATAAAATTTACTATTCATTTTTATTTAAATAAAAACCTTTTTCCCATTACCAGGGGAAGACATACATCATGTTATGTAATTAGAAATATTTCTTTGGCCTTCTTTCCACTACACTTCGAAAGATTTTCTAGAAATAATTTCAGGATTTTTATAACATTTTACCTTCAAAAGAAAGTATTATTTTGAATACAAAACCCTTTAGTAAATCTCTCAATTTAAAAACTACCATAATACTGAGTTAAATAAATAATCTTTCCTACTTCTTTTTCTGCCATGCTGCAATCCACTAGATCCTAAAACTGTGATCCCTAGCTCATCATTGAATAAGATATTATCTTGTTAGGGAAATGGTTTAGTGGTGGACTTAGCAGTGCTACATTAATGCTTGGACTTGATGATCTCAGAGATCTTTTCCAACCTAAACAATTCTGTATCAATATCTCCATCTAGGTTATTGGCAGAAAACTCCCCAACTATCCTATTTTTGTATCTCTAATGACTATAAATAAAGCTAAGAAAATTATGTTGGACTAAGAATCTCAACTTTTAGACAACTAATGGAAAACAGAATGAAAATTCTTACATTTTAATTGAGATGTTTAGGGTACCTCTACTGGAAGTATGAGGTCACCATCTGAGTCTTCAGAAGCAAATTTTTTCTGCCTATCTCAGATGGTTTTTTTTAGGATGGGATGAATCATATTCATTAGTTATTCACTGCCTTTCATTCCAAAAAAGGTAATGTTTTAATTTATATCAGACATCTCACTTTTAGATTGCTAAAGTTATATGAAATGAGTCCTACCAAAGTATTTCTGCCCTTGTTAAAAAGACAAGGAATCAAACTTCAGACATTGATTCTCATAGTACGCTGTTTAGCTTTATTTTTAGTCTTACAATATGCTTTTAGCATGGTGGTTTTTAGCTTAAATTTCATACTTGGTGTAGATTAGATCACAATCACACTCGTCAATAATAGTGAAATATGGGGAAAAGCATGCTTTCAAGTGGCTCGGCTATTTGGAGACTATGATAAATTTAGTTTACAAATGAAAACATTTTACAGCTAAGAAAGTCATCCTTGCTGGTGCTAGTGCTTAAAGAAAGCAATGGAATTTGTCCACTGACCTGATCACAGAAAATAAATTTTGTTCCAGTAAGTATGCCAGGACCCAAACACAGAAATATAGATTTGCACCATGTTAATGAAAGCATGGTTCATAAAACCCCCTTGAGTTATTCTAAGCCTTGTTATGGTGCAGAAAACTGTAAATATTATAAGCTAAAGTACTACCCTTGATGGTTTCTGCCATGCAGTACTTCCAGCAAAGCGCAGAAGTTTAGAAAATAGATATCTTGTTTGGACTGCAAAAGAGCATATGCTTTGATAACTCTGCTTTCCATACATCATGTATGTTCATGATAATGAATCTGTAATTTCAAGTCTTTACAAAAATGACAAAGTTGATGTTCATGCCAGAATTTATTCTCAGTAAAAGATACAATACTGTACAATTTTGCATAAAAGCTATGTACCTGCAAAACACAGAAGCACATCAACCTGATTGATTTCTACATATTTTTGCCTAGTAGATATGCAGTAAATGTGTTTATAAGAAAATTACTGACTCTTGAGGAACAGAGAGATCTAGATAACTTGGAGCGTTGGTCAACAATTGATGGGATGCAATTTAACAAGTCCAATTGTCAGATTCTGCACTTGGGATGGAGCAATGCCAGGCATAAGTATAAACTGGGAGAGGAGTGGCTGGAGAGCAGCCCTGCAGAGAGGGATCTGAGGGGCTGGCTGACAGCAGGATCAACGTGAGCCAGCTGTGTGTGCCCGGGCAGCCAAGAGGGCAAAGCCCATCCTGGGGTGATCAAACACAGCATCACCACCAGCTGGGCAAACAGGGTGATTATCCCACTCTATTTAGCTTTGGAGCAGCCTCACTGGGAGAGCTGTGTGCAGTTCTGGGCTCCACAGCTTTAGAAGGATGGGAAGGTGAGTGAATGCATCCAGAGAAGGGTACCAAAGCTGCTGGTGAAAGGGCTTGAGGGAATGTCCTGTGAGGGGTGAAAGGGACTCTGGGTTTATCAGATTTGGAGAAAAGGAGACTGAGGGGTGATCTCATTGCTTTGTACAGCTTCCTGCAGAGGGGAGGTGAGAGGGAGGGCTACTGTCTCTCCCTGAGATCCAGCGAGAGGATACACAGGAATGGTTCAAAGCAGCACCAGGGGAGGATCAGACTGGCCATTAGGAAGCATTTCTTTACTAAGATGGTGGTCAAACATCAGAAGAGGCTTCCTAGAGAGGTGATTGATGCCTGTCTGGGAGATGTTTGGACGATGCCCTTAGTAACACAGTTCAACTTTTGATCAGCCCCAAAGTAGTCAAACAGCTGGGCTAGATGATTGTTATAGATCCCATACAACTGAAATATTCTGTGATAGATACAAGTGCAAAATCACATAGTGTTATTAACAGAACATCACAAAATCAAAGAAAACAAATAATTTCCCATTTGTGGAGTACTAAATAATTATTGCTGTATTCATTGTAGTAAGTATACCAAACAAGACCCTGAGGTATGGCTTGAATGGATTTCTTAAAGCTCTAAGTCAGCCATTTTTTTGGAGATCAGTGCAGAAGTATTGTGCAAAATGCTGTGGCTCACGAGGTCAGATTCAATGTTCGTAATANATATTGTGCAAAATGCAGTGGTTGCTGTGGCTCACAAGGTCAGATTCAATGTTCGTAATAATTTAATCTGACCCTACAAATGTCAAACATTAATTCTATGAATAACTTTATTTTGATAGTAGACAGTAATCATTACACATTCTGTACCATCTTGCAAGTCTGTCTTCAAAAGTATACAAGATACTCTTAACTCAATAAACTTCTTCATTTATTCCCTAACAGACAAGCTAAAACAAAAGCTTAAACACCCTCCTCACTCCACTTAAAGAGCAATACATTAATTTAAAGTGCCTTTTTGCTTTTCACATTTGAAGAGTTCCAAAAGTCTAGTTTTAATTCCCATCTATGGAGAGCGGTAATATTTTGTAACACAATAAATAATGTACGTAGGAAAGAGCTTAGCTTTATGTGGTATTAAGTATATTAGACTACTGTATTTAGGTTCTTATGCCACTTTTAGTTTCTCTGAACAGCTTCAAGATTTTGAGGTAGTGAGGTGACTTAACTGTTGTAATTTAACAATGGCCTGAATGGCTCACTCAATCTTGTACTATTCTGAATTTTGTTGAGGATGCTGACTGCTGTCCTAACACCAACATAGTATATTATTTTTTGCTGTTTGTCTTTGAGATCAAAAACAAGTGAATGTCATTTCTAATTAAGACTACTTTTATATACTTGAAATGCTGTCAATTTATCAAGTAATCAAAATCTGGTACTGTTGTATTCCTCTGGGGAAATGGTTTTTCCCCAGAACCCTCTAAATCTGTAACCTTTAGTTTAACCCTACCCTTCCCCTATCTCTGACCAATTGGCTCATTGCCAGTTATCTGTCCTGGGACAGAGAGTCTAGATAAACCCATGTTCTTCCTTGTTCGTCCTCTTTGCCCCTGGGACCCCCTTCAGGAATAAAGCCTTGGAACATTCCCCTGAGGTGAGAGACTCTTTTGAATCTTTTACCCTATCCCCTGAAGTATCTCCCCCCAAAGCTCCCCAGAAACTGAGCTAGCACAGCAGCCCAGGGGGGTGGGCAGGGGGGTAGCACTTCATGGTACGAGTTTCTTGTTCTGCATAAGAACCATTTTGCTGCCTCTGATACATATTTTCCTGTATTCAGCCCTGCTACTGGTATTTCAATATTTTTCTTGGTTAATGAAACTTTCCTATTCTGAGAGTATATAAAGCATCTATGTAAATATCAACAATGAACTACAAATCATCTTGGGAAATATTTGGCTACTGACTCAGTGGGTATCCTAGAAAAAATTAGTAGTTAAATCATTAACCTGCATGTTCAAAATGGGTGTGTGTTTAAGTTGTTGTTGTGTTTTTTTTTTTTTTTTTGGTCAGACCAATCCTAGAACTGGTTCAGAAAATTTACAAACTCACTTTTCCAAAATAGGTTTCTACAATCTTTTCAGTAAGGCTGATTATTCAAATCATATAAATGTTTAGTCTGCTAACCTCTATGCATATCTGAAATAAACTGTGATTATAGATTAAAAGTAATAAAAATAATAATTTTTCTCTAAGATTTTTTAGCTTTAAATATACATAGATAAGAACTCTGGCCCTCACAGAATGACACACAAATTATTTCTAATCTCAAAGTAGCATGACTATAGACCAGAAAAAAAAATCTATGCTGCTTCTTATGTTTCATGAGGAAACTTCTAAAAGGGTAATAAAAATAATAATAATAATTCAGGTGTAATACATATTTGACACAGTTGATATGTATTGAAGTTATTGGTTTTATTTCACATGTCCTGATGGTTTAAATCACTGCTTACTTAGACTAGATGGAGTAGGTGGTATTTCTATTAAAACCACTATTATAATAACTTTGTGGGTACTGGTTAAGTATATAATGCTTTAATGCAGTCTAATACATATATAATCCTAAAGCTATTAAGCTTTAATGAAATGACCCAAAACAATGTGGCTGGGGCAGCTCAGACCTGACAAAAGGCTAATTCACTATGTTGAGAATAAGCGACAGCACACAGACTCAGAAAAAGAAATAAGGAAGCAATGTAAGATCAGCAGCCTAAAGGTTTTTGCAGGAAGCATGAAATAGGGGTAGCTTTACCATGAGACAAGATGTTTGTGCTGAGATTTTCCTAGGTGAAAAGGCACACAGAAGATGTCTAAGGGTTGCTGGAGACTGGAATTGCTGTCTGAGGATAGCAGGGATTAAGCCAGCCAACAGATGATAGTTGATATGAGATGCTGAAGAAACTTGGTCTTTTTATTCTAGCTGAGGGAAATTAAGGGATAGACAGATGGATGAAAAATTGATATTTAAAGATGAACATAGTGAGAAAGGTAAAGAAAAACTCAGTGCCATGAAGCTGAAAACATCCCCTCAGACTAGGGATGAGGAATACTTTTAATTGTGAGAACTACAACTTCCAATTTATTGTAGACTCCAACAGTGACTGAAAAGCAGATAAGAGTTTATTATGTGGGTGAAAACCTGCCCTTTCCACCTGTACCTACAAGCTGTAAGGTAGGTGGCTAATTCAGCAGAGAGACACAGAACAGTATGATGTGTAGGTACAAACTGAGCTGGATGCAGTGTAGACTAACTTGCACTAGGAAGGTCCATTCCTAATTTTGATGTAAGGTCCCATTAATGTAGCTATAGAGCTTCAGGTTGAAAACTGGCTAGTATTTACTACCTTGAGAAAATAATAAGATGCATAGCCAACTGGCCATGTTCACCTGTTATTGGGGAAATGCTGTGATGAAAAGGCAGATGTCATCAATGAACACCTAGAATAAGTGGATGAAGTTCCTTGAATTGCGCTATTTAGTAGATAAGCCCACATTAATATGCATCCCACTGGCCACTAAAGTCTGTTACTCTAGGTGAAAGCAAATGAAAATTAAAAGTGATTGAGTAACGAGGAGTGAATGAAATATTATTTGAATGGCTACATCTGCTATTTGTTGCCATATTTAAAATGATTTCCATTAGCAGAATGATCACTGTGCCTTTCCTCAGCTGGTTGTTTGTTTCAGTCTTGTCATATTTTGATTTGCGTTTGCATGGAAATAATCAAATCTGTTACTGTCACAGTTTGACAGTGTGTGACAAAATGAAATGCCATAAATTATTTATCCCTGATTCATTATTCTTAGGTCCATCATGTTTATGAACATTTCTCTCTATAGATTTTAATTCATTTATTCATTTAAATGTGTCCCTCAGGAATTTTTTTAGGAATGAAAGAATGAAGATTATGTAAAGCTGAAGTAGCTCTCTCTGGAGAAGCTGGGCAAGTGGTCAGAGGATATTGTAATAAAATTTAGCATTAAGTATAGTTTTTCACAGAACCTATTGAGGTTTGTAAATATAATTCATACTTCTCTTTTCTGTATTAGTCCATCTTTGATGCAATAAATCAATCCTTATTTACCTTTCTTGGAACAGTGATTGATATACTTCTTTTAAAATAGTTTAAAGAAGGTTTCTGTGTCTTATTTTAATGATAGAAAATGCCATGTATGCTGCTGCATACAACAAATGATTATTCAATGATAGATAGAAAATGCCATGTATGCTACTGCATACAACAAATGATTATTCAATGTGTTGTAATCTAGTTGCTGGAAAACATTTTTAGAGGTAAGTATTATTTGCACAGATTTTCATTTGGTTTTTTTTGAGTATTCTGAGATCTAAGCAGACTTACGGAAAATTGGTTTCAGCACAAGTTGCTGTTTGGGTTGGTTTGAGAATTCTTTCATTTCCCTACCACTAGTCCCATACTGTAAAAAACCTGAAAATTCAAAGTTGCAGGACAACATCTGACTGTGCTCTGTATGTCAGTCCTTTTGTTTTCTTCTGCTTTGCCTCCCACCTACCATGAATATGTAACTAGGTCATGGGAAGTGGAACAACTTGAGGAGGAGAGTTCAACAGCCACCCACCACTAGACATATTTTGACCACTTTGGTGACTTTTTTTCTTATAAAGAAATTAATTTCTGAAGATAAAAAGTTCCTAAGTTATGTTTTGGGAAGAATTAACTGCTTCTAACCTTTTGAATGACATTTTTCCTTCTTAGTGACCTGGTACAAAGTATGCTACTTTTTTTATTTGAATCAGGACTTAAGGTGACTGATGGCAGCTTTGCTGATATTAATAACTTACTATTATGTCTGATTTATTAGCAGAGAATACAGAGCTAGTCAGTGGGCCAGAGGGAAAAAAGCCCTTATATTTACTCCACCAACATGGCACTTTCAGCTGAAGGAACAGAGGAGAACTGTGCTGCTTTTTAAATGGGCAATGAATGAATGAATACTTGGTTTTCAAGAACCACAAGAGTTACCTTTTTCTAATATGTCTCTGTACTGGATCTGGTTTCGATGCAGTTAATTTTCTTCATAGCAACCTGTATAGTTCTGTGCTTTGGATTTGTGGCTAAACCAGTGTTGATAACAAACAAGTACCTTACAAGTTGCTCAATGGTGCTTGCACAGCTTTCTCTTTCTCCCATATTGCCCATCCTCACTTTCCAAGGAGGCTGAAGGTGAAAGAGTTGGGAAGCAGCACTTCTGGGACTTGTTGGATCAGCCAAAGGGATATAATGTCATGGTCACCAATAGATCTGTATTCTTCACTCAATTAGAACTGTAGAGGAAGAAGGGGATGAGGTGGTTTCTTACTTTAAATGTGGCTATTGCTCAAAAATCACAGGGTTTGTCTACTGGTGGGAAGTGGTATGTGATTTCTTTTAAAAATGAGCATTATCTCCCCTTGCTAATGCTTATGCTCTGTGAAGAGGACAGCAGGGAGTTAGTGGGGCTAGGAACTGATACTTCTAGTCAGCATACATGAAGTTATTCTGTTTGGAGGCATTTTTTATTCTTGTAGTCTATGTTACGGGTGCAAGCTATACTTACAGGCACAGATATAGTCCTTTTGATGCTTTTCTTCTCCCTGTCTGGCCCAATGAATATTTAAATTGACTGAAAAAAAGAACTAATTCAAGGTATTTGCCTCTCCCAGTGTAATGATTCAGTTCCTCGTTTCTACAGTTAACCTGAAAAATAAGGCATTAAGGCTTGAATACCTTAAAGTAGGAAAAATTGTATTCAGTTCTTATACAAATTTTAGCAGCCTTCCATGATGAAAAGTGGTAGAGCCAAATGAAAAAAAAAAAAAAAGTGAAGGGATATAAATATCATCTAAGAGTTCTAAAATAAGAGAATGAAAGACAGAAGGACCTATTTCCAAAACCTAAGATTGTGATTTCTTAGTGGAAAGAAACATTTCCAGTTATAACTAGTAAGTGTAAGTTCAGGTTTTTTTTTCTCTGAATTCTCCTTTGCTTACTCAAGGTGGTGTGCCAATCAATAATCATAGTTGGTAGTTATCAGGCAATTTATGAGGTCTCTTAATTTCCTCATAGGTAGTCTAGATGCTTAGCTCAAGACTTTATATTTTATTGCATTGAACCCAAGCCTTGATTCATCCTATCACTGAACATCACAAATGTAATTGAAACATTTAAGTGGGAGTTTTACTAAACTCCCTACAAAGCAGCCAGCCAGGACACAATCTCACATGAGATCTGAATTACTCTGGATACCCATACATCTTTTGACTGATTTTGGAGGGAACCATGGGGTTTTGTTTCTATGATAGAAATACTTCTGCTTGAAAGACGTCTCTGGGGCCAGAGACAAAAGCCACTCTGTGGACACAGATCCTTGAATTAGTTTCTTTAGAAGGGGATTACCTGATATGGAAAACTCTAAAGCACAACTGTTGTAGTAAAAAGTGAGTGCAGGATTAATCCTCATGTTAAAAATTGTGAAATGTTATTTGTAACCTAAACAGTTCTTTTTGTTCATTTTTAAACCTTAATCCTGTTCCCTGTTCAAAGAATAGTTTCACCAGTAACATTTCTGTTACTTTAATTCACAAATGTACTTAGTGAAAAATAGCAGTTTCCCAAAGGTATGAATCAGAAATTATTCCTTCTTTGGTCTGTAGGAGCTTAAAAAAAATCATCCTTCATTCCTCAATTTACCCGCCTCCTACAAAAAATGGAAATATGCTTTGTTGAGAAACTGTGTTCCTTGTAACAGTTTTCATTCTTTAATGAAAATAAAAACAAACATAGTTCAGATGCTAGTAATTACCCTTGATTTCTTTCCCAGTGTTAGACACTGTCAAGTGCTGTAGCAACGTGTGATGCTTCCCTGCTGTTGTTTTTCTGTAGGACCAAAAATCTTCCATAATTCATCCACTTACACTATTTTTGTGGCTAATCTTTTTCTGATTTGACATCCATTGATTTACCTACCTTTTTTTTTTT
>VWYO01020751.1:85920-126375 GCA_013400275.1 Rhadina sibilatrix
TTTTTTTTTTTTGAGCATGCATAAAATACACTTGGGAATAATCCCTAAAACTGGATCATATGGAAACATGTTTTTTACATCTTATCTATTTTTTTCTTGGTTTTTGGTTGTTTGTTTGTTTTCTTGAAGGGTTGCTTTGTGTTTTTACATCTGAATAATGTTTAACTTTCAGAAGTGTAATTCACCTGCATCACATCCAGTGAGCAACTTTTTCTTTCTCTCAGTTTTCAGGCCCTTATGACCAATCTCTCAGATACAACACTGGAGGATCTTCTGCACCACTGAATTCTCACATTTGGCTTCTTAATATTTCTTATCTTGCCATAATAGGAACTGATAAAAGCTGATTTGGTGCATGAAAGCAAACTGGTAATTTATGTACAGATGGTGAAGTAAAGCAGTGTCACTTGGATCTCAGTCCTGAAAATCAGTACCTTCTCCTCTGTGGGAAAGGTGTGGCTGACAGCTTTACTCAGCTGCAGATATGATGCACAGGTATTGCCTGTGTGCAGGGCAGAAATTGCCCTATCAGTCATCAGATTTCCAGGGACTGTGGTTTAGTGAGATGAGGAAAAAGGACATTTCTGTCTTATATTTACATGAAAATAGGGGACTCTAGGAGCGGTCTTCACTGAAGCAATGACTGTGGCAAATGATGGCATTGCCATATTCGAATATAGCCCTCAGTATTATTTATACCCTGCTTGCCCCCAGCTTCAAACTTACACTTCAGAGGGAATAGAGACTAACTTTGCCACTACATGTTTTTCAGAAGTGGTGCCTGACATGTTATCTAGGGTTTGTATTTCATTATGCAGTCATTTTTAATACATTTGTCTAATGACTAAGGACAAAAAGTGCAGTCATTTTTATCCTTGCTGTTCCATTGGTATGTTTGTTTTTTTCCTACCCAAGAAAAATAATTTTAGAAAATTTATTCCAAATATTCTTGAAGTGTTCCTTGTTTCAAATTGTCAAAATGCAATTTCCATAATAACACTTGTATTTTGTGTGGAAATCCAGTCTGATGTCATCCTGTGAGACAGACAGGTTCATTTGCTGCAGTGTTTGTTTCAATTCCATTATCTGCAGAACCCCAGGCAAATAGTTTACAGTGTGGATAGGATCCCAGAGCCAAGCAAGAGCTGTCATGTCGGTGATGTTTGACAGTTTGCAGAGATTGCTCAGCAGGCAGAATCTTCTTCTTGTAACTAATAAGGCCAGTATGTTCTCAGATTATCAGGTTCACACTTTATAATGATTTCTTCCCAGTTTTGCTATACCACAATGGCAGGCTGGAAAGTTGTTTGATGAGCACCAGCTAAACATATGCAGCACAGCCATTTCTGACACATGCAATTTTAATACATGCTGGCCAACCCAGACTGACATAATCCAAAAAAGGCATCTATTTGGGGACTTCATATTTTGGCTTTCAGTCAAGTGTGAAATGGAAGTTCTTCTGTGTGATGAAATATTGCTGTCTTGCACTTTGGAGAGCCAAAGTGTCCCTGTAGTCAGTTTACCACATTTCTTAGCAGTCCTCTGCACTGAATTTCTGTAGAAACACACACCAGAAACGCATTGCTAACTCTATAGGGTATTTTGATTTCTGCTGCTAGGCCACAACTAATATTCTGAACCTGCCAAACCAGTGGTAAACAGCTTTTCCCTGACTTCTCCTCACTTATCAGTGAGTTACAAATAGTCTTTCCTTTTCACTGTGCTAATCTTGGTAATCCCAGTGGTCCAAATGACCAATTTGTGACATGGTAGCAAAGGCACTTCAGCTGTTTTGGTTTAGAACTGAGCTTAGTTTATATCTAGGCTTGTTAACAACCTTCTAATTAGATTTCTTTCTAAACTTATCCTGAATTCTACAAAAGATCCCAGAAGCTTAAGACCAAGCAATCATTCTGCTAGAATTGCAGCCATGTACTTAATCCTGCTTGGCTTTTAACTGCCATATTTTTTTTCCTATGCTGCTTCCTTATATTTGCTTTCATTAATGGAATTCTGGAGACTGAGGGCTGTGCTCAGATTATGCATTGGTTTCCACCATTTTACTCCACCTTCTTACACAGTAAAAATTGGCAAGTGTATTTTCCTTCCTCGTGGGATGCTAGGGAAAGGAAATAGGCATAGGAGTGCAGCAGAATGTGATGAAAGGAGAAAAGGAGAGCGTTGTTCAGTTGAAATGGTTTTCTCCCTTCCTTGTCTCATCAGCAGTTCATCATACATGTGATGTGCAGTTTCCTCCAGTCTGTGTGTCCAGAGCAATAAGAATGGCTGCTGTGTGGGTTAGGGAAACGTTTCCACAAGGAATTGGTGCAATGTGAGGCAAGAACTCTGCCACATGTGACAGCAGCTCATGTCACAACATTCAAAAGGAGATGTGATCTTGACACATGAGAGCGGTGAAGTGCTGAGGCATTACACTTTGTAGCCTGTGCAAGGACTACTCAGCCTTCAGCTTGACCTGTTTCACCCATGCTAAGATCACATTATGTAACAGCTGCTGCTGTGGCTACTGCAGCCTCAGGACTGAAGGAGCTTCCATCGTTATCTTCCTTCCAGCTTGTGAGGGCTAATGGACTGAATCTCTTGCCCTCCTGCAGAAAAGTGACATTCATTTCTATGCATGCACCTCATGTTCTATGTCTGGATTTCTACAAATGTGTGTAAGAACCTCTATCTACAAAATTTTACCCTTGGGAATGTAAAACCACATATTTATAAAAGTCAAAGTAATCTTTAAATAATCCCCATTCACTAGACAAAGTAGCAATAAAATGTAAATAACATGTATTTTGAAATACATAGTCATTGTATCTAGCTATGAAGAACAACAAATCACAATATACTTTATGCATGAAGCACAATAATAAACCCAAGCAAATAATTTCTATCTCAGCAGTTTTGCAAGAAACAGAGAAGGAAGATTTGGGGACCTTTAAATAACTGTAATTTTTTTCTAATTTTATTTAATAAAGTTGTTTCCCCAGAAAAGTTGTTTAATTAAACAAAGGCTGATCTTAAAATTTTGAAATAAAATAGAATAAAGCCTATAATTTTTTTTAATTTTCCAACTAGTTCTAATTTTCCAACTGGTATTATGCAGCCTGAAACTTCTCTTAATTTCCTTTATAAGGTTTAATACTTAGCTGCCAGAAAAAAAAAGAATTCTGTGCGATTCTTGCTAAATAAACCAATATTATTTTCTGGGATTACAGCTCCTGAAGGCAACTCCCTGTCCTGCAGAACTAAAGCTGATGAGCAGTCTCTAATCTATGCAGAGCCAGCCTTAATTTCCTTGACATCAATCATGGCTCCTTCCTTCTGCTTGGAGATTCTCCAAGTTAGGCCATTCATAATTCATATTCTCACCACTCATAAATACAAGTATGGACAAATCAAGTGCTAAACCCCCACCCCCATCCCCCAACTTATTTTGAAATGGAGAGCAGGATTTCATATAGAGACACTACAGCAGAATAGATTTGTGTAAATACAGAAACAAACACTGGGGCAACATAGAGGAACTTAGCAGTCCTATAGGACTATTTATACCATAACATTTTATCACTCTGGGAGCTCCACCCAGGGAGCAACATGCTGACTGACCAAGTGGGAGCACATCCAGAAGACGGCAAGTTTCTGGTCGCTATTGACAGTTCCAAGTCTACTCCATTTATTGCTAAACTATCTCTGGCTAATAAAGAAGAAAACAATGCCTCTTTCTTCAGCAAGGATCTTCATCATATGATTTTCTGGTTGTGTTCCATCTTTGTTAGAAAAAAAAAAAAATCTTACTTTTCTCCTGCCTAATGTTAAACCTGCAACACAGTCTGTAATGTGGGCACCAGAAGGGGACAATTCTCCAGATCAGATTTATCCAGAAAACATACACTGGCAAGATTTTTTAATCAACCTTCTTACACATATTTGCATATTGAAGGCTTTTGGTACACATCTTAACTGATATTCTGAACTGAGAGATCATATTTAGTTTCTTGCAACCAGTTTCATTAACTGTGCTTAGGGTTGTGAATTTCCAACCATGCTGGTTCTCAGCATGACTGATTCACATCCTCAGTTCCTGGGTGTTTATTTTACTGCACTTGTGAAATTGTCTCCTGTTTACCAAATAATCAGTCTGCTTTTTATTTCCTGTTTGTTTAGCTTTTCATTCACCTTTGCATCTAAGTTTTATGAACATATATTTGATAGACTTTTTTCCCCATTTTTTATTTCTCACTGTATCATTGATATTAACTTTAAAGTCTCACACAGAAATCTGCCTGTATATCAGAATAAGAGGCTAATCTCCCGTGTCTTTTGTGTAATACATATCTCCCCTTGTCATGAGACTAAAGGAGACTTGCTAAATGAGAATACTTTATAGTTTGTTTTTACAACTCTTTTGAAAATACTTAAGATTGCATATTTTCAAGATAAAAACTAAATTTTAGAATAATAATGAATATGGAGATGAGTCTGCATATACTTACGCACATATTTGTTATATAGGGACACAGTGATTACTAAAGGGCTTTTTTTTAATGCTGGATGACACCAACAGAATTTATATTTATGAGTTTTATTAGAGATTGGAGGACCTACATTTAGACCACTGTCTTATAAACGGAAATCTGACTTTCTGAAATATTTTACAGTGTCATTTGAAACCATCTAACCTCTTTCATCTTAGAATGCAAGAATAGCTCTTATGTGCAATTGAAAATCATTTTGAAAGTGAAGTTAATAAGGTAGCCTGTCCTGACCAGTGATTAAGTGTTGTACAACATCACTCATGTTGTACATCAATTCATGACAGAATACAAATGTGTAATATAATAGTCAGATGTGATGCTAAAAAATTAAATAAAATTATTGTAGAAAGGAATAATTTTACATAGGTACCAATTATTAGTGGATTTTAAGAAGATATCACATGATGTTCAAGTGGCACCTGAACTAAATGTTGCATTTTTAGTAGAATTAATAAAAATAATTCAAGTCTGTGCTAGAAACACTGTAACTGGGTTGTAAGCAGTTTATTGCTATTGTATTTGTATAAAATATCATATGTGCCTAGGAACAACTTATAAAATGTTTTTATGGACAATGCTACAAACATAACATAGATTGCAAGCAGTACCAGAGGAGCTATTTTTCCATCCTTTATCAGTTTCTCAAAATGCAATGCTAACTTCCAACTCAAGAGCACTGGGGAGACTTCCACCAGTCTGATTCTGGGCTGGGGAACTTTTGTAAGAGGGCTGCTCATCTGCAAAATAAGTTGTTCCCAAATGGCTCCTCTTCAGCTGCTGGTGTTCTCTGTATAAGTGTTACAGAAGGAAGGAGAAGAAGGAGACACATACTTTACTCAATAAAATTCAGTTTCTTTTATTTCTTGTTTTCTGTAGTTTCAGTTCTGAGACAAACAACAACCATGGGAAGGTTCAAGATAGAAAACACAGACTTCAGATCTAAAATATGAGTGTTGAAGCCAGTATCACAAGGCAATTGACCTGCTTTGGTGGACTTCCAGTCCAGTGTTCAGTCTAAAGGCGTGCCTTTTAGATTGGTTGTTATTTATTCATACATAATACCTCAACTTGTGTCAGCTGTTCTGTGATGTTAATGGAAATTTTCACACAAACTGAGCATGTGAAATCTGGGATTTTAGATAATCACCACACTTAAAATAGAAATGTCTTCCCTCCAATTAGACCAAGTCTACCCAGTAGATACCATGGGAATGGGGAGACCTCTGAGCTAACTTTAAATTAAAGTACTATCATCATGACAGCATGAATTTTTACACAGAATAATTTTCCTTCTCCTTGTGTGAGCAAATTAGCTTGAGTGTGCTCAGTACATTAGCAAAATAGTTTAAAGCTTGTCCATTTTTCCCATTATTGAACTATGGTCTTGAATACACCTACTTTTCAATTAGAGAGGCAAAATCATATTTTGATTATGAAAAACTCTGCAGGAGCCTGAATGTTTTACAATTTCTGTGCCATGTAAACCTGACTTCCATTTAAAATAATGTCGATCAGATGCAATGGTAGCTCCATAAATTTGGACACAGTTATTGACCAAGGAACTGGAAACGAATTATCCAGCTCAAACAGGATTTATGTAGGATCTTATACTGGTTAGTTACTTCTCTGTAAGTAATTTTTCACTGCAATATTTCTGTATAGAAAACATAACCAGTGAAGCAGTGAAAATCATCAGGAATGGTTTTAATTTATAGCTTCCATGCTGTTACTGAGGTTGAGAAACTTTTATTATTACAAGAAAAGATGGCTTTTAAAGTGCTTTAAAGTCCCTTAGCTAGTTTAGGTTGCTATGAAATTACAGATATAGGGTGAAGTAGATATTTTGGTGTGGGATTATCAGAAAAAAAATCTGTGAACCCTCATTTCTCAACAAGCACACACATTCCCACCTGCCATCAAATCTCTTCTAGCTCATTCATGCCAGCTTCTTTTGTGCAATTTGACCTTCTCTGGGATTATTCCTTCCCTCTGACTAATCTTAGTCACTCAGCATTTATCCCAGATGATCTAAGTTTCTTCAGAAAAACAGTGTTGGAAACATTATGAAGGGAAGAGTCCAACTCCATAAATCACCATTGCTGGAAACACATCCTTGAAAACAAGGACCAGTTTGCAAGTTGTGTGGTGCTGAAGAGAAAAAATACTTGATTAATATGGTCTAAGTCAGACTATAATTAAAATGAAATAAGTCCACATAATTAATAATCAGACAACTATGCATCCAGGATCAATATCAGCAATACAATTGAAAAAAAAAAATGGACTAGTGGACACTTAAAAAAAGTTATCAAACACCTACAATTTTCTAAACAGTCTTCTATCACTATTCCCATGAAGTTCTAACCTCACCACCAACTTATACATGTTGCATCCCCAGATGTGCTTTGTCCCACACCTCTGAGCACCTGTATTTTAAGCATGTACACCTTCCCTGGGAGCACCCATTCCCCTGTTTAAACAACTGTGTTCAAGATATGAGTGCTTTATTGTCATGTGTAGACCATGTCCTCTGCTAAAAAAGGTCATGGAGAAAGGTCTCCGTGAGGTCACATAAGAGCACCCCACATGTGGGTCTCTACATGTTGCCTCCATGCTGTTCATCCTGTAGTTGGATGGATACAAGCTCCTTATGGTGTCTGATGGGTGGTTTCTCTCCAACCAGAATTTTATGTTAGAATTTTTTATGCTTCTCAGATGCTTCTTTTAAACTTCTTGTTTTCCCAAGTCTCCCTGCAGTGATTTAAAGATGGCTGTCTTAAACAAACTGCATTATTGGGAATTTCCTTGTGGTGTTACCAGTTTGGGGATTTTTTCAGCAGATATCCTCTCAGTGGAGAATTTGGGACAATCTATTCAGACAGTCCATTTATAATCACATTCTTGCCATTGTCTGTTCTGAACCATGTTAACAAGAAGAGGCCATGTGGAGTCACTCCCTTGCAGTGTAGAAAAGAAGAAAAGGGAGTTAACTCCTGTCTTGGTTTGGAAAGACAGGTATCTGCCAGGGAAAGCTGGAGTTTCCCTTGGAATTGAGAATGTAAACCCCTCACCCCCTCCAAATTGTAATTTTGCAATTAAGGGCTTTCAGGCAAAGATTTGGGAATAGGAATAACAGCTCTTTACTAGGAATATTAACAAATGTAGTAGTAAAACAAACAACAAACAAACAAGCAAACAAACAAAAATCCTAGAAACCCTGACAGAGTCAGAGCTACAACCTGACACCCTGTTGGTCAGGGTGTTGGAAGCAGTCCAAAAGTGAGTCCTCCTGGAGTGGCAGATGTGGTTCTCTTGGAGCAGAGATGATCCTGCAGAAAAGGGTCCAGTGAGAAGGGGTCCAGTCTTCCTCCAGGACTCGGGTGAAGCCAGAAACCTCGTGTTCCTATGTCTCAGTNTGAATGGACAGAGATGTGCAAATGAGAGACATGAACTGGCACTTATCGAAAGAGGATGATGAGTTTTTGAAGTGCTATTTTCCCATTTCCTAAAAAGGTGAGCCCATTTTTCACACTGTGGAAAGAGATTCAGCTCTTACCTGAGGACAGAAACCTCATCCTTTATTTTTTCCCCCCTCTGTTTTCCCACTATATCACATATTAAACAGCAAAGTATGAAGAACAACTGCAAAAGAGTTTTTTCCCCCAGCCACCAGGTACTTAGCACAGTCTTCATTAGGTATTAGGTTAATTCTCAATCTCTCTCCCTTGAGATACAAGCAAACCAACCTGGCCAAAGCCCACAGAAGGTAGAAAGCTGTCCTTACTCATAGTTTTACAAGCAGATACACACCTGAACCAGAGGAAATTCATTTTGTCCCAGTATATCTGGGTCACGAGTGTCATATAAGTCATAAAATTTAGCCTATTTTCTGTTAAACTTCTAAGTCAATTTGTTAGTAAACATATTGGTAAAAGAAATTTTCTACATACTGAGATTGAGAGATACTTCAGTATCTTACTAAAACAGAGGCCCCCTTGATCTTACCAGTATCAAACACAGTAATTTTGCTTAACCACATAAACAATCCTATTATCTGGGGATAAGGAAGACCCCAGATTCTCCCAGGGCTGACACTGCCACAACCAAATCTCAGCAACGAAGATCCTATGGATCTTTTCATTATAGAGCTATAGCTTAATAAATATATCTGTGTAAAAGCAGAGATCTTTTGTGACTATCCCATCTCCAAATTAACATATTATCTAAATATGCCTCAATACACTCTTCTTTTAATCTTCAGTACGTCTTGCTGAGGCAACAAAATAATGCAAATTTGTTAGCAAATTTTAAGAGAGTATTCAGCACTTGATGACAGACCATTAGCTGGCAGAGAGCCATCCTGACTTTTAGAAAGTACTTTGCCGATTTTTCCTTACCCCAATTAAATATGGCATTATACAACTTCAATACTATTACAGGAATGGATTTCTTCTTGAGAAATAAAAGATCTGACCTCTAAGGCAAGAGAAGGTATTGTTTACATTCACAGTTTTGTAAGTAGACCTGCAGCCCAGTAATTTAGAATGTAGTCATGGCAGATTACATTAATAAATTAAAAGCTCCTTAACTAAGTATATGCATTTCTAGTAGAACTACTGTAGAGGACATCAGAAAGAAAACAATGCAAGTTGAGTTGTGACATGATTGCTCTAATCAAATGCATTTTCAAGTGTGACTCTAGCATAGTCTGTGTTTACCGTTTTATGATTAACTAGGAATAGCAGATGAATTAGAAAAAAAAAGAACAGAAAATCACTGATGATCTATGGATTTATGTCCCTTCCACTTTCCGCTCTATGACAGATGAAATAGCTTTTGATTTGATTTATGTAAAATATTGTTAAACATTGCAAATGTTCAGCTTTAACACTGAGCAAATTTGTAATTATTTTACTTGAAAAAATTGCAGAAATAATTTTTTTAAAAAGATAATTTAGGGATGAAGACTGCAATATATGAAAAATTACACTCCACTGAACTTATGGAAGAAAGAAATTGACCCGTTAGAGCGACTTACAGATAAATGGTCCATTGCATTAAACTTAAGGTAAGACATGAGTTACAAAACAAAAACAATGTCCCACAGTACCAAATACTAATGATGTGCTAGCATTGTTTATATCTAATATATCCAGGCTTTTATAAGAAAGAGCGTGAACAAATTGTCAGTATTCTGCAGCAGATGGAGGTACTCACAGAGATATTTCTGAAATAAAATTCCAGTAGGCTGTGATAAGTGATTGACAAAGTAAATATAAGAAAAGATCATAATTTGATGACTTAAATTCTTCAAGTTTTTGGATAAAAGACCCATTGCCATGGACTGACTCACATATAGCATAATCAAGAACAACTTCAGGCTGTTGTCAGAGATGATAGTATCATAAAAAAGGCAGCTCAGTGACACAGTGCCTTGGAAGACCACTGGCTGACCCCTTCCTGGACTGTGCCAGGAGTGGCTGCCCTCTGACCACTACAGGTCAGGGCAGCAGTAGAGCAGGGCCTCTGCTCTTCCCAGCTGCAGCAAACTGCTCTGAAAGGAAAGGCACTTTGGATGTAAATTGCTGAAGATTGAGACAGGAGAAAAGAGAGGGGTCTTTGGTATGTTTCCAAGGGTGTTTATTCCTGGGAGGGTCAGGGACAAAGGCACAGCACAGCACAATTACACTGACTTTTAAGCGGGAGCGGAACCCAGAGGAGGGTACAATACGAAAATAATCAGGGAAAAACAGGGGAGGAGCTCAAGGAGGGGCTTACAAAACAAGAACCAATGACAGAACACAGGGGGAGGATACAACCTGAACAAACCAATGGGGCTTTGAGTAACTCAGAACTTTTCAGAACCAGGGGAAGGGCATAAGCATAGACTGATACCTGGGTAGGTGGGATAATGGGCAGGGGGTTGGTTCAAGGGAAGGTTGACATAGGGCTTTCTGGAAAAAAGGGCAGGGTTTGGGGAGTGACTGATAAATAGGAGAGGAAGCTGGTAACTTAGGGTGAAACCACTCATATTGGGGGAGATAGGGACCAACCATTCAAAGAACTCCTTAATAAAGAAAACGCACCACCACAGCTCAGCAAATTCTTTGCTTTTTTCCATTACTGGTAAAGCAATCTGGGGAGAATCCCACCACACCTGATGCATGTTTTTGTAACAGGTCAGAGAAGCTAGATTAGTTTAAAATGAATATGCAGAAAGTTTGAGGCCAAACAGATTTTTGTGTGAGATCTTAGCAAATCAGTAGGATTCAATAATATTCACCAAGATGGTGCTCATATGTGAAATTGCAGAGCAGTTGGCCAAGAGTATAGCCTGTCATCAGGAGCAGCAACTGTGTCAGCACATTGGTGAGCTGCCAGTATAACTCTCAGGCACAGAAAGTACTCTAGAGGAAATCTTAAACACTACATCCTGGTAAGTCTGACTTCTGTCTCTGGTTAGATGATATAGTCTATTATAAACATTATGGCCGCAGAATGCACGAATAAAATTGTGTCTGGGAAAAGGGGCATCAGAGCTGAGTTAACAGAAAGAAATCCGGCCTCACTGATCTACTGGAGTTCTTCAACATGTCACAGGATGTGAACAAGGAGAAACCATGTACACAATATGTCTGGATTTTCAAAAAAGACTTTGACAAGTTTATAGGCTAAAGGCTATTAAAGACACTGAGGAGAACATACAGAAAAGGAATGCAATAATCCACACTCAATGGTTCAAAAGGCATTAATCCATTATTTGGTATTCTACACATTCCATCTAGCTCTCACCAAGTTTGCTGTAGTATATACTAGATGTTGGTGTTTGAAGTCATGCCATGTTGCTTTGTTTCAGGATCCAGCTTGGTCCTCCTTCTTTATTAGTAGAAAAGATGTATTCTATGTTTTTATAGGATTTGAAGATATTTTTTAAAGGGATTATGCTGGAAAAAGGATCATAATTTTAAAAGGCACACATAGATCAAACTTGATCATGTACTTTTCCTTGAGGAAGAAACACATCTTGGAGTAACCTCTAAGTAGTATGTGCCAAGATCTGTACTTTTTGAGTATGTCAGAAAGTGCAGGTAAAGCCTGGCTTTTAATAGGATGTATATAGAACAAACAAACAAACTGACCTAGTCTGACAAAAGATGACACCTTGCTTAAATCACAGAGATCCCAGATTCCATGCTAATGTCAGGAAACATGACCTCTACCCCGTTTTTTACTGCAAGGGGGTAATATTGCTGTGGTTTTTTAAATAAGTGGGATTGATGGCTCAGGATTCAGACACAGGGCTACTATCCCAAAATTTGAATGATCTATAGAAAACTCTTTAGAGGAATGATATTGAAAGGACATGCTTTCAAAAATCCTCCTCATTTTACTGTGTATGGTATTTTTAAATACCAGTGTCATCTTAGTGTTTTTTGTCCATTCACTACTGTTTAGTAGACTGCTGCATGCAAGGTAAGTAAATTAGGCATTTTTTTCCTCAGACATTGACTGAGGTGGCTAGCAAGTGTGTACAAATCATGACTGCATAGCATAGGTTCATTAGCTTCTTAAAGTCCTCACAACTTCTACTTCAGTAGTTATTTAATACAAACATAAAAAGTTCAATAAATTACTGTTAAGACAAGGCTATAATCACCATTGTCAATCATAAAATAATTGCATAAACCAGCTAAAATCCTGAAGACTAATTGCTCGATAGCTGATTGGTTGAATCTGTAATGACTAAAAAATAAAACCTGACATTTCTTTTGTTGCCTGTGAGTAATCAAAAAAATAGAGTAAGATGATGCTGTCCTTAGGGCACCATGACCATGTGAGTGACAAATGCTCCATTCAGCACACACATGCATGGCCTGACATTTTCCCAGAGACAGTAATTGTCTATCATTTTTCTTTTATGCTTTAACAGCTCCTTAAATATGTCAGGACTAGACATGCTTACCCTGAGTGAACATTTCTCTGAATTGATGGATGTAAAACATGTACAACACACTGACACTTGAAACTTTGCAGATTTCCTAAAGCAACAAAGCTGTTAAAGGTAGGGCAAAGTTGATTAAGTGCGGAAGCATTAAACTTTTAATGATGTCTCATTGATACCCCACATAATTGTTGCTATATTCAGTGGCTGTCTTTGTAAGTGCTCCTTCATTATTCAACAGGCCAAGGCACTTTGTGAATGCCATCAAAATCAATTAGTTTGGCTACTTTTTTTTTTTTTTTTTTTTTTTTGGAGGGGGTGTGGTGGGGCAAAAAATTAACCTCCAACTAATTTCCAAAGTCATTTACTCACAAATAGTTTAGCACATTTACTAGCACAGACACTATACATTGTGGAGCATTTACAAAAATAGAGTTTGAAATAAAGTATGGGAAGTAAATGATCTGAAGAGTAATAGGGAAACTGATGGGGTAATTTTTAATGTGTGAACATTCTAAATAAATGTTTCAGGTTGAAGACTTTAGGGCAAGAGTTTATACATGAGAATTAATTTGCTAGACACCTTTTCATTCACTTTTAAAAGTCAGCACACTGGTTGTCTTAGCTAAAAACATTCATAATTACTTACAAGATGTGATCATCCAGTTATCTAATTGAATCAAGTGCTGTTGAATATTGTAACGGGACTAACTAAAGTTACAGTATAGAAGGAGAGAGATTGTGAATTACTGAATTGCTTAGAAGATGCTTTCTTCCACCCAAGCTTCAAAGGGCTTTCTTAGGCAATCATTTAATTTGTCTTAATGTGAGCATCTTAGAGAAAGGGCAAAATGATAATCCAAAACGGCAATCTTCTTTTTCCTCCCTGAAGAAGCTGACTGTACAATCTGTGGACCACCTATGACATTTAGACAAATGACTGTAATACTCTTAGAAAACATTTTTTTCATTAAGTTCTATTAAAAACACACCTGAACTCAGGGTCCTACTGCTTCTGTGAGAGAATAAAAGTATGGAACAAGTGCTTAGATTTAGAGTTTGTAGACTGACTTTATACACTAAACAAATTTAGTATAGATACACTGCATATGTGACCATGTGCATATGAAACATTTCAAGGAAATGTTTCAAGGGAAACTTTCAAGTTATCTCTACTAATACACAGCCACATTTTCTACATTGACTCTGGCAGTAAAATTGGTGAAGATTGTATGTCAGCAGTAGTATCTAAACTATGAAAAGAGGAATTAGCCTTCTTCATGGGAAGTGAAAAAAGAACAGGTGGGAGCAAATATCCGTGCAGTAAAAAGTGCACCTCTGTTTTGTGGTCAGTGATGAATGAATGAAAATATGAGTGGACATACTGTGGACGATGTTGCCACAGCAACTAGGCTGAGACTCCTTCTCAGTAGCCACTGTTTGCACCATGAAAAATACTAAAGAGAGCCTATAGTCTGTAATCACTCTTAGAATCACAGCACAGAGGCTCTCTTGTGCTCCTGTTATAATCTTCCTGGTGGAACCAACCTGACTGTTGAACACAACAGGTCATATATGTGTTTCAGTGCAAATTTTTCTTGAAACACGAAGAGCTGGCATCTCAAGCATTTCTGGGTACAAAAGTAGATGAAGGTTAGCTGCTTCAGACTAAACACAACTATGCCATATTTCAGCACACTCAAGTCCTTTATAATGCACTATGTACAAATTTCCATGCCGTCAGGTTCCCACAAATGGACTGTGCCCTACAACTCTTGAAAGGCACAGTGGTCTTCAGAAAGAATGACAAGCCCAAATGTTCCAGTGTTTCTGATGCACATATCAAAGTGTAGCCCACTGGATAGGGTTTAGGAATATTACAGTCAGAGAAAATATTATTCCATAATACTGCAAGATCTCATCTATTACCATGGAATCTTCATGAACACTGGTCAGTCTGACTATGTCTGATGCCTGCATGTTCCAGAATGTAACTTCCCCTTTGAACAGTCAAATGTTCCTCTTTGCCACCTATGTTCAACTTCATGATACAAACATCAGCAACACACTGATGTTATCTACCATTCTCCCCTTGCTGTGGTAACTTCTGCAGTACAGAGCCTCTGAACATATTCTTCACTCCTGCTAGCATCCCCTGGCTTTACTTCCACATGCTGAAACATCAAATATATAGCTTATCATCTATAATCCTTATTATAGCTTATTATAAATATATAGCTTATCAGCTATAATCCTTATGGAAGGGTGGCATCAACTACACATTTGGAAATGCACCACTGCTACAATATCCAGAGATGACAAAACAAAATAAAATGCTTGCTACAAGTAGTAAATACAGAATCAATAGGGTTGTGGAAAAACAACCTTTTTTTTTTTTTAATAATGAAACATTTCATATTTCTTTTCTTTGAAAACAAGTTAAATATGTCTATATTTGTGTGGTTGGCAGGCACATTATATGGATAGAAAGTGTGTATACAAATAAATGATTATAGACTAACTTGGTCTAATTTTCTAACCATAGTAAAAAGCTTTTATTTCAGCATCTTTAGGAAGACTTATAGGAGTGGAACCTTATAACTGGAACCAAATAATTGCACCACTTAGACTTGAATTATTTGTGTTTGCTTCATACCATGGTGACAGAAGTTTTGATAGTGCTTTTACCAGGATATAAGCATCCTTATGGCCTTCAGAGGGTTTGCAGGGGATGACATGTACCATATATGTTCTATGTGTGGAGAAACATAAACTTCAAATTAACAAAATAGAGTTTTTAACATCAGTTAAAAACATCAGTTTCAACTAGGTCAACAGTCTTGATTTGCTTTACTGTAACCTAAAGGTAAAAGTACTCACAGCTTACATTGATGATCATAAATGACAGAGGCTGGAAAAATACCTGTCTTTGGCTTAAAACACATTGCCAAAATTCACAGAAGCATTTGATGTGGTTAAAGTAGGATGTGGTGGAATTTGAAGTGAGATTTCTATATTTATATCTAATAAATTACAATTTATAATTATATAATTTAATTTTATAATATTGTATATAGAAAGATATATAGCTATAGATAGTATATATAATATATAATATATAATATATAGGAATATATGATCAGAGAAGGAGAAAGACTTTGTAATTCCTTAACAAAGGCAATTACCTCTGAAAGGACTCCCTGCTTCTGGTCCCACTAAAGCATTTTGTACTAAACCTGTATTGAACAACTTTCATAAACAAGGCATCGACTGTTCTTTGCCAGATGAGTGGCTTCATCAGTCATGCACATACTCAATTTCATTTTTTTCAGTCTCTGTGGAGTTTGAATATTTAGTTTCATCCTTTTTAGAGTAGAATGGATGTTATCTTTTTCTCTAGTGTAGTAGATTAGTTCTCTTTTTTACCTCTTCCTTTCCCGTTCTCAAGTGAGAATTTAGTTCTATATATTTCAAAGACTTTCTCTAAGTGGAGGACTGATGTCTCTAAATCCAGAAGAGGCTACAGGTTAAGAATCCCAGTCTCCATTAAGTTTGCAAATCCACTAGAAGCCAGCTTGTAGAAACGGGCTTTTCTATTGTCTCTCTTCCTACTTAGCTTGGAAGTTGAGCCCCAGAAGCTTGTCTTTGAGCCCCAGTTCTAATTGTCCATCTCTCTCCTTGAATAGCATCCAGATCTCAGGGGTCCAACTTGCAATGTCAAACAAATTCTGCTCCTGAAGATGACTGAATAAAAATATCTTTGGGAACAAGCAGCTTTAGCACACTGAAGTGCTTTTGTGGAGATAAGGAAAGAAAAAAGAGATTTTATTGCTGTTTCTGCCAGACGTTAGTAAGTGAAACAAAATCACATGCAGCTGTACAGAAAGCTTTGGAAAAAAAAATCTGGTGAATTAATGTGGTTTATTTCAGGAAACCTTTCCCAAGAGTACCACTGCTCTTTTCCCCTGAAGGCAGGATGGAGGCTTGTTAATTGAACTCAATCTGTTTAGTTTATCTAAGATAAGGTTAAAAGGTGACTTGATTATGCTATTTAAGTAACTGTACAGGAAAGACATTTCTGGTGGTAGATGTCTTTTTAATGTAATAGGGAAAGGTGTAATGAGATCCAGTGGTTAGTAGATGAGGCTAGACAAATTTGAACTAGAAATAAATCAGAAATTTTAATAGTGAGAGTAATTAATCACTGGGAAAACTCAGCAAGGGACGAGGTGAGTTCTTCATCATGTGAAGAAGTAAGATTGGATAACTTTCTTAAAAATGTGGTGAAAGTCAAACAGAGATTATTATTATAGAAATTGCCCACTGCAGCTCCTTGTCCTGCATCATTTAAGAGGTCAGACTAGATCATCTTTATGATACCTTTTATACTTAAAATACATTAATCAATAGATCACAGAAGTTATCTTTTACATCTGTTACTTCAGACCTCTTTCTCTATACACTCACTATTTACATGTTCTGAAGGCAGCAGCCAGGACAGAAACTACTGCCCAAACTGACAAGATGATAATTCACAGAGCAGGAGGCTTTGTGAAAGTGCAGATGTAAAGGTTCTGAACCTTGTCCATCCACAGGCTTTTACAATATCTTAACAAGTACTTAAAATCTCTGAATCTACCAATTCAAGTAAAAATATTAAGGCTTCCTTTGTTTTAAATTTATGCTGAAATATCTTCCAGCTGCAATCTTTTCCCTCACTGCTAAGAAGACAAAATATACAGGGAATGATGACAACCCATGTGTGGGCTAGAACAAAAGTACAGGCTGCCTTATCATTACATCTCCAGAAATGCAGAGAATACTCTATCAGCAGAATACTCTATCTTCATTTAGACAATCTACAGGGAGGCTGAAAATATCCTGACCTCTGCAGAAGATGTAGCCATTGCTGTACTAAACAGGGGTATTACTGACAAGATACATTAATATTAGGTAGCGTGATATGGCTTCTGGAAATAACCATTTCTTATTTCATTTGGTCAGAAAAAAACAGATGAATACTTTCAGCCACTCTTCAAACCTGATAAAAAAGAACATGCTTAAAATATGTTAATCTTTTTCCACTTGCAAATAGTAAGTCCAAAGATTTATGTGAAAAGACATTTAAGGGGTAAAGGATAGATGAATAAAGAGAACAATATTGGAGAAAGGCAATTTCTACATTAGCAATGTATTTAATATAAGAACCTGCTAGGTGTCTTGGTAAGGGTCTAACTTTAGTTATCCTTGTTGTCCATACCTATTAAAGCTGTTCTGTGATGGTGTGTTTTCCTTTACGTATATTTCTGTAAACTCTTTTGAATGGTTTGTTCCTATTTCTCCCCTCAGGTGGATGTTTTTACCCAAAGTTTTCTCCTCCCTCGCCTGGTTATCATTCACTCCCTAGACCTGCCTTACACTTACACTTACATAAATGTCAATCCTCCCTAATCCCTGCCCTTTGTTATAGAAAGTTCCCTGTCAGTCCCAACCTCCTGCCTAAACCCATCCTGGGAATTCCCCTATTCCAGGAGGCCCCATTGGCCCAGGTGACCCTTTCCTCTCTGTCTTGGGTTGTGGAACCAAATATATGTATTCTATTTTCATCTGTTAAAAGCAGTTGAGGAGATGTTTTTCTTTATCTCTTGTAACTCAAGGGGGGAGAGGCCTGACACCTTCTGATAATGGGCCATTAGCACCTCCCCAGGCTATACCCCCGCCCCCCGCCCCCAGAGCGGTGCATCTGCATTTCCATCATCCTGTTGTGAGATGCATCACATCCCCCTGGCAGTGGGGTGGGGGCAGGCAGTTTCTACCTGGGATAAAACTGAGACACAGGAACATGAAGACATCCAGCTTTCACCCGATTTTCTGGGAGGAAGAGCAGACCCCATCTCACCATCACCAGACCCCTCCTCACCACCCCTGGACCCTTTTGCTGCAGGATCATCTCTACTTCAACAGAACCACATCTGCCACTTCAGAAGGACTTACTTTTGGACTGCTTTCAACACCCTGACCAGAAGGTGTCAGTTGTAGCTCTGACTCTGTCAGGGTTTTCGAAAATTGTTTTTTGTTTGTTTGCTGGCTTGGTTGGGTGGTTTTGTTTTTCTACTACATTTGTATTATTAATATTCCTAGTAAAGAACTGTTATTCCTATTCCCAAAATCTTTGCCTGAAAGCCCTTGATTGCAAATTTATAATTTGGCAGGGGGTGAGGGGTTTACCTTCTCCATTCTAAGGGAAACCAGTTTCCCTGGCAGATACCTGTCTTTCCAAACCAAGACACTCTCCCATTGCCTTTCCCACTGGTTGTCATATTGTGAGCCCCTCCCTGTTGTATCCCTGATTGATTGAAGAATTGTATTGCCTTTTGGGTTGCTGACCATCTTGAAGAATAAACTCCTTTGACATGCACACGAAAGGCTCCTCCCTGTTCTTGTCCCCGATCCTAGACGCTGTCCCAGCAGCTGCCGTTGAGGGCAGGAGCAGCCCTGCTTGGTACCACCACTCGGGTCAAAGCCAGACCTGGGGGCAGCCACTCCTGGCACAGACTGGGTAGTGAGGGCTAGCTCGGGGGTTGTCTCCTGCAACTGTGTCACTGTTCAACCCAGGTACCTTCTTCCTTTTCCTTTTAGCTTGTATTAGTTTTCTCAGCTGAGGCATCCTGTAGAGTTACGTTGTTTCAGGAGCAAGAAGAGATGAGAATTGCACACATGCAGCTCTAGCATTTCAGGTCTCTTCACCAATGATGCAATTTTTTTCTCCATACAGCCCACCTGCCTCCATACCATTAATCCCTGCTCATTGTCTTCTGCTGCTGGCACTTTCAGAAAGAGAACACTATATAAGATGTACAATAGGGAATGAATGTGCTGCTCAGAACAACAGAAAAAATGTTATCACTTAACAGAGCTACAGGTCATGGTATTACTAAAATGCCCAATGTGACTCTCAGCTCTCTGCTTTTCCCCAGCATGAGAACAATTCAGTCAATTATGGCACCTGGCCATTTGGGTTTCTCATGCTGCTCAGAGCTAATCCCATCATTTGTTCATGAGGATAGGTTGTTTGAGAGTTTTTCTAGACTAAAGAGCTTACAATCAAATGTTATTTCATTAAAAGTGACAAAGAATTGCAGAACCATACATTGCAGTGTATCACTCAACAGCTTTACAGTGTTATGTGGGCAAGAGGGATATTTTAAGTAAGGTGCTCTACTACTACAAGAAAAAATCATGATATTCTTAATGTCTGTACAGTTCTAAACTGTAATTTCACTTGCTCTGTAGAGGTGTCATATCCACATGATTATGCTTCCCATGTATTTACAGTCTAGGTTTTTACTCTGTTGACAAGCATGTAGCTCTGCTGGCTCTTGATGTGAAAATAATGATGATGTGAAATAGATTTCATTCCTTCTTGTGAATTATCTATACAACAATTATTTATTAAAATCCATTCAAAGAAGATATCATTAGTAGCAGCACATTTAGAAACCAGCTTGATTTTTAAATTCTCAGGTGAGTGACATGACTAATTATTTGACAAACATACACCTCTTCTGGTTTTCATTTTTACAAAGTTTGTTTGTTATCGAGTGTAGGTGCATCAGTGAAACACAGAAATCCCACAGGGCTGCTTCAATAGAGGAAGTCTCTAATATAACAAACTGCAGAGACATAAACTTGATTATGTGAAACCTCCCTGCTGCATCTTGAAATTCTGATTTGAGGGATACCAGGATCTGCAGCCTAGCTGTTATGTCATCAACCATTTTCTACAGGTGAGATGCTTTTCTTGGATAATAGATGTACATCAAAAAATGAGTAGACAGTCGTGTGTGTCATGAATATTTGATGATTGATGATTGATTCAGTCATTGATGATGATGAATTTCCACTGTATCAAAACTTTTTAGGGGACTGATTAGACCATTTTTCTGCAACAACCCTTTATACAAGATAATCTGAGAAATTACCTTCTTTTTGCTTTAAAAACTAAAGGTAGCTATTTTACACCTAAAAATTGAAGAGCTTTTTTCCATCATCCTTGAATGTTACTGATGAAATTTTTTTTGCTGCTAGATGATATTGAATGGATGCATTCATCATTCCTATGATTTTATCAAATTTATAATGGAAGAAATAAAGAACAGGATCTAATATTAATTATACTTTCAATGCTTTCTTGTTGCTTCCTATTTCTTTTTCAATTAAAACCAATCACAATTCAAAATTTTAATTCATGATTTAGTCAAAACACCACACAGTGATCTTTTCAGCACAGAAATGTTGTTTTTTGAATTTTGTAAAAAATGTGTAAATAGTTTTCATTGCATAAGTGTAAGTAACAGGACATTAAAATATTTATATGGCTAACAGAAAACACATTATGGAAAGTAAGTCAAAGCTCAGAACATTTGTACTATAATAAAGCAGTAACTTCTAGATGTATACAATTTCTTAAGATAAACTTACAATGTTTATTTTAAACTTACAAGATTCTCACCTTAAAATGTTCCTTTTTACTTTTAAGACAATCTCTCAAGTGTTGGTGTAATTTTATTAGCCATCATTTGAAGCGTGGCAGACAGCCAGAGAAGCACTCAATAATATTTCCTGTTCCCCTGACCATTCCCTTGCAAAATGAAGAGCTGATATACATAAAGCTAGAAAATTAATCATTCATAGAATCTGTTTGCTCTGAATTTGCATGTTACTCTATACCTCCAAATGGAAAACAAAAGTATCCTTGGATCTGCTGTGTTTTGAACACTGTGTATCCACATCTTTGAGACTGGCAATTTCTCTCTCTCCTGCCTTTGCAATAATTTCTTTTTTCAGATATCAACTTTCTTTCGTAAGGATAATTTACTTCCCAATAATCTTCTATTCTGAGAAATACAATATTGTTACCTTAATTAACACCATTTTAAAGCACTATTCTTTCAAAAACATTATCTATAAAGCTGTAGTTATATGTGAATTTTAGTAATAACATTGCAAGCACTGATACATAGTGTCTTCTGGATTGTTAAAATTACAAAATGATAAATATTCATTGCTGTGGGTATTTATTAAAATAATATATATAGTACCGGCTTCAAACAAAACTTGATTTTTAGTGAACATCAGAAATTTTTCAGGAAAGGATTTATGTCAGTGTTTTTCTGGATTAAAGTACTTACTATTTGAAGCAATCATCTCATTTTTCTTCTAGTTTTTCTTTTTGCACTTATTAATGTTTCATATACACCTGATAAAAACTTCATTTTTTATGCTATCACTGTTTATCTAGAAAAAGGTGTTATTTGAACAACATATTCATGGAAGATCTTTAAGTGTGTAGTCAGCTGACTGTGCTTCATCATTGCAAAGATTTCATACTGATGTGCACTTCAGGGACAAACTATCTTCTATAGGATTCCCGCAGGCCTTGGCTAAGGCACTTAATTTCTCAGTTTTCTTTCTGTAAAATTCTCATAGTAGTGCTGCTTTTTCTTAGTCTGCTGGAGGTCTTTGTGACAACATTTACATTCACAGTATTTACTGCTGTAAATATCATGCCCAGTATGAGAGAGGAGGTTTGGTTTTGACTGAGGCCTCAAAAGGTTTCTGCAATAAATGAACAAGAATAACCCTACATGTAGATATATGTAGATAGACTAAAATTACATAGCTACTCAACTTTAAAAGGCATTCTATATGAATCTAGGACATCATTACAGAAAATTTCTGCTCATGGGTTTGAGTTCCTACCTCTTTGCTCTACCTTTTGAAATTCACCATTAGTCATGGTCAGCAGGGGGAAACACCTCCATGTCATGCAATATTTATTGCACAGATCCTGTCAGCTGTCCTCAGCACACTCTCTGCCAAAACCACCATCTACACATGAAAGAAAGTGCATTCATTAGAAGAAAGGGATAGTGTTTAGAAGAGAAAGAAACCATCCATGTAGCTGGAAAGAGACATTAGATGGAGAAGATTATCCACCATTAAGGCAGGAGAGAGGTTTAAATTTGTTTCTTTCAGTGGGAAGTTTTTGAGACTGTTCTTCATTTTTTGTGTTTATCCACTCAAGGCTTATGTCTTGGAGAAAGGTAGATGCACAGTACCCTGTATTGTGGAAGATGAACAAAACTTTGTTTGAATCTAGAGACAAACCTTTTACTTTGTTCTGCAAAATTTCTAATTTCATCCATTTTAGAGGCAGGCTATAATACCAGTGAGGATTGAATTAAATATATGATTCCTATTTACAGCATGCTCCCTCTGGATATTGGCTTGATAATTTACATCACTGTCAAATTTTGTGCGTGCACTCCAATTCCCAGAATATATAATTCTCTCCCTTGAATAATGGTAACGTTGCCTGAATATAAGCTGGCTGCCTTAGCTAAAAGTTATCACTACCATAAATGGATCCAGGAGCATTTTTCAGAAAAGATTACATGGAAAGGTGTCCACTTACATTTTTTTGTATCCCTTATTAATAATTTATTTTAATTTCACTTCATTAATTTATGTAATAAAGCACATGGTACAGTAATTCATCACCAATTTTTTGTGATTAAAAAGTATCTGTATATTTAGGGTGTAATTTTATATATATTTGTGTGTTTCAAAATGTGGTACATTTTGATGGAAAAAAATGGAACTTAAAGTTTCTAGATCAACTCCCAGTGCTTTTTGCCTATCACACAAATATGTACTTGCCTTTTCTAAGAAAAAGTCTCTGTGATTAGTGTTCTTTTCTTTTTGCAAACCTTAAAGTCAATACAAAAAGATATGCTCATATATTTCCGTAGAAACATAAGTATAGCTGACATTCTAAATACCTTCCATAAAGTGTCCCTGTAAGTCATAAAGAAAGCCAAACAAAACGCTGTTCTATTAAACATTCCAGGCACTACAATTCATGAATAAGTTCAAGTTGCTATCTCTTCACAATGATTGTGCCTTATGAAACTGTACATTTTTATATAAAACTGTTTGTTAAATATAAAATTAAGGCTCTTTACCTAGCACTCTGGTAGTCTGAGGGAGAAGAAACATTTTGGAGTAAGGCAATGCACTCACACTGTACATTTAAGACAGTGGCAGACTGTAGGAGTTCATAGCTTCTGCAGATACTGTGATTCATCTTCCAGCTCAATCAAAAATTTTTCAAAATGGTAGATATATGAACAAGTCCAAGGCATTTTTTGGTTTTCCAGAACAGGAAGAAAGAGGGAAGGAAAAAAAAAGTGTAAGCAAACATTAATCTAACTAAAACAGCCAAAATCACTTGGATGAAAATTACTTGGGGTGACCGTCATTTCAAGATATAATTAACATGTCATCAAAGTTCAAGCCTTTTCCTCAATTGTCCTATATAAAAGTAGAACAAATGCCTTCACCTGTGTGCATCAAGTTGTCATAGGAGGACCTACAGGGTCAATAGATAACTTAATAAATTACTGTAATATTTTGCTATTTTTCTCAGTCTATTTTAGTGCAGATGTGTAGTTATCATGGCATAGATGTATGAATTATGTCTTCATAGCATGTGCCTGCTTCCCCAGAATGCCATCTATCCAGTGAGCACTGCTGACCTGTATGTGAGAAGCTGAGGTATTGCCCAGACTCTTCTATGCCCGAAAGCCCTCTACTTTGGGAAAATAAGGAAGCCATCCAAACAGTTGAATAGATTGAGTGCTGAGATGGAATATTAAGGAGGATTAGATCTGTTGAGCTTTCTGAATGCCTACATTGATACAATTTCCTGTGTGCAAATGTGCTCATCTTAAGTTGTTGGTCTAAAAGTTAGTCTAAGGTGATCCTGAAGAAGATAGAGGATGTATTTGGTCTTGTATAGCCTACACTTATCCCAAGCTCAATTTCATTTTAAGAATGCAATCTTCAAGAGATTATTTCCATGTGTGTGAAATGGTTGCATATCTCTTGTTTTTGTCTGTTTGCATTAGTGTCACTACTGACTAATCTATTGTCAGTCTATCTACTGTGTAATTAGGATCTGTTTGAGTCTTTGATTTTTTTTTTTATTTCTTAAGTCTGAGCTGGCAAGCTCTCCAGAAGTTGATTTTGGGGAAACACAAACTTTTAGTGAAAATACCAAAGTGATGCACTGGTTCTGGCCAGGACAGAGTTAATTTTTCTTTCAGTGGTGGGAGGGGAGCATGGGTTGAGGGGCATGGCTCAGAGATGGTGGTTGTATTCCACCTCACATCATTGCCAGGGGCAGGAGTAAGGGGTTCTCACTTCCCAGGAGGAGTGTGTTCCTTCTCATAGGGAAAAAACATTGCGAGGAAGAGCCAATTGACTACTGTCACAGGCTTTCCATGTAAATTGTTTCATCTTAGACATTTTGTTATTAATTTATTTCTATTATTTTTCATCTTATCTCTTTGCTGTGTCCTGTAAATTGCTCTTATCTCAACTGACAATCTTCGCCTTTTGTGCTTCCAATTGGAGGGGGAGGGGGAACGAACGGCAGCTGGTTTTGGTGGGACTACTGAATTGAATACAATTTGTAAACCATGACAAGCACAGATATAGCAACATCCAACCAAAAATCTATAAGAACAAACCTTTTCATTTTTCTAGAGGTAAAGTGAGCTTATGCCTAACCCCCTTGAGTAACTTCCTTATTCATTTACTGACAAACCTGTAAATTGTGTTAGATGCCCATTCAAAAGGTTCTTATGCAATTCCAATTTAACTGTAGGAGCAGATATAATAAATATGACTGACAAATAATAAATCATGAAGACCAGGAAGAAGGAAGGAGGTTATTGTGACTGGAGGTGGCTGTGCATACATCTGGGAGCTGCTCAAACGCGTCGTTACAGCTGACGTCTCTAGATGGCAATGTTACATATGTTACATACATAATGCTTTCCATTAGAATGCAAGTAAGTGTTCAGTCCCTGAAGAAATGCTATGTGGTTGCTACTGTTGTTGTACAATTGTTTTTGAAAAGTACCCAAGTCTACTTTTTTCCCACTTTAATTTCTGTATTTGGTAATGAGAAGCAAACATGATTTATCAGCTCATATGTCTGGAGAAATGCGAGTTTGACTGCTTTTTAGCGTTAGTTTCATTCCATACATGTGGAGGGCATGAGGGAGGAACACTAGGCAAATTTCTGCTTAACTGGATAAACTGGCTTATGAGAATTCTGCTACCACATTGCAGGGGACCAGTGAGGATGTTAGAAGCAAGATACTCTTTTGCAAACAACAGCATTACTTATCTCCTTATCTCTCAACCTGTCATTTACCTAGGAATGAGACCAGATTGCTCCCAGCTGGTTAAGGCATTGCCAGAAGCACTATTACTGCACAGTCACCCCTACCATTCTCCCAGTGGTAAACAGAAAATGAAGTACCTCTAGAGAGTGAATTACACCATTGATAGGCTCTCAAAGTGCCTTTTTAGCTCTTTGGCTATACAAAGATTTTCTGAAGAGACCGATCCTAACCAAAACATTTCACAGAGGTGCACAAGGGCCGTTCTGGGCTACATTTGTGCAGAAATGCATACATTTAAAAAATAATACATTTTCAATGCAATTCTGATTACCAGACAGATAATTTTAGGGATAACTAGAATAAAGATTGGGAGATTATGGGGACAAGAAGGAATGCATCACTACAGAAAAGACAAGACAAAAGATCAGTGAGAAAACAAAAAGCTAAAGTAGCTTGAATCTGTGGATAAATACGAGAAGCAGAAGGCAAACCGCTGCGGAAAGTCTGGCAATGTTCTGTGTTTGAGCTCTTCCTTTGCTCTAATACAGGAATGATTATTTCTTTACTTTAGTCTGAATTTTTCAAAAGCCACCAGAAAACAGGAAAAAAGAAAGTTAAATAGAAAAGTATATACATGTGAGCTTATGGGGAAGAATAGATCACTGAAGCACTAGTATCAGAATTAGAACATTCTGAATATCAAGAAGGAATAAATAGAAGCAAATACACTCCATAATAGAATAACTGAACTCAGCTCCATCCTAGAGGACTGATGGATGGCTGTGCCTCTTAGCTGAGCTAACTACAAGTCTTGTGCAGCCAATACAAACTCAGGGGCATGCTGGACAGGTGTTGGCATCTTTGAGAACACCTTTTACATGTATTAGACAGCTGTAGCTTGCAAGCAGATTTTCTACTTCCAAAGGATTGGATCTGGGTCCTGTGACAGAGGAAACCAGGCTAGTGCAAAGCCTGAGAGAATTTGAATTCCTTAGAGATGAAAAGGCAGAGAATATTTTTATCTAGATAGATGTAGTACCGTAAGCAAAACAACAAGGACATCTGAATCTCATTCCTTCTTCTTTTGCTATGTGGATGAGTAACTTTCTGTGAGTCATTTACCTGCTCCTTTTGTTATTTAGTTAGCTTTCATTTAAATTATAAAATTAAGCGATTAATCCATTGCTTAGTTCTGCCTAGTGTTAAGACAATGTGACATGACATGGGCAATACTCAGATCCCATCAGCTTGGGAATTTAGGATGTTAGTGGCCTTACATGGTCAAACCATAAGTTGTTGTTCATCTATTGACTGAGTGTCCACTTAGTGATACATTAAAGTAGATTAGGTGTTTCCATAATGGATTGCAAATCAGACATAAATAAATCACATTTGGAGCAACTTAGTATTACACTTAGTTTCTGTAGACCAACACAGTGACTTCAAGTAGCACGTTATTTCAAGGGGTATTTCTGTCATTATAATGAAATGAAGATAGGAAATGAATAGAGATATTTAAAGGACTGATGTAAGATTGTAGCCTAATGGTATTCCAGTGGCTGGTAATAATTGCATCACGTCTTAAACCTTATGTATTTCTATATAATTTCTGAAAAAGAAGCTTTATAGAATCCGTTTCCAAGTGATGGTAAGACAAGAAATCCTGTTTAGTTTTTGTCAGATTATGACTAAGTAAAAATGGAGGCAGACAAATTACAAACACTGGAGTCTATGACAGTTCCATAAATAAGTCTAAGGTGTCAAATGGCTACTGCATTTTGCCTTCATACAGATGTACATGAATTTATGGTATATGATAGGTAGTACATAAGCAACCTTGTAAAAAAAGAGCTCTGCCTATACACAAAATTAATAAGAAAACACTACAGCATTTCTATTTAATACTATCATTTAGTAGGTGCTTGAAATTATTTTAACTGGATTGTGAAAACATGGTTTCATACACTGGAATATTTTAATGGCCTCATGATATAAATTGGCCTAGGAGGATTCCTAAAAACTATTGAATTTTTGTGTTGCTGTTTTGAATTTTAGATCTCCACTTAATAATTGAAATGAGCTTTTTACAGTGTTAAATAAGCAATAAAGTTCAGAATCTGTTGGAACTTCCATTTGTTCTCTGACTGCTGTTACTCTAGCACTCTGAAAAGCTCACTTGTAACAGCTGAACTTTTCCATGTTTGGTTTTCTTCCTCCTGTGTCATACATATGGAAGTTTACAGAAAAAAAATTTAAAAGAAGAAGACGGTGAAGTTTAAAATTTTAAAAGTTGAAACACACTGAGACTAAAAAATGGCAAAGATTCACCACAAACATTTCAGTTATTTCAGAAAAACTGTGGGTGGTATCTGTGTGTCTGAACACATGGATAAATATCAATACATAATTTTCTATACACAAGTTATTCTAAAAGTCTACTTTTTTACTGATTACAGTGATCTTGGTGATTCTGAGTAACTGTTTTGGAATGTTAAAACCAGCAAATCTGACAGTGGCAGCTACCTAGCTGATCATGATAATACCTCTATTTCTATGTATCCACAGCTAATTGCACTTCAACTGCAAACTGTACAGAGATATATTATTTTAGTAGCAAATCCTACCTTTCAGACATTCCACTTGTCCTCAGTGACTTTTAGGCTCCAGCCCTGCTGTACAGTCCCATTGTTAATGTCTGGCTTGCTGCCAAACACGAATAGTTTGTCTGCCTACAAGAGCAAAAACTTAAACTGCAGGGCTAAATTCTTCTTTGGCTCATATTGTGTGCAAATACGCTTAGCTACAGATATTGTCAGTTGTCTCTCTTTGTAATGTGAAAGGGGAGATTCCCTCAAACATTTTGTGTTTGATTACTCTGTCAGTGCCCCAGGAAAGCCAAGAACCAGTCTGTCAACGTCCTGTTATGGAGACTCTCCACTGAGAAACCTGCTGGACTGGAGAGCAGCTTGACTGACTTGTTAAGGGATACAGACCAACAGAGTAGGAGATACCCCCTCCTGGCTCTCCACACTTTTATTTGAGTATGTTAGCTGCTGCCAGCGAATGCCAGTGCCCTTGAAGGACTCACACAAATAATTTACAGATTTATTTTTATTAATAAAACTCTTTATTAATAACACTGTGACAAGTTGAGGTTCCAAGATCGCTAGTGATAGTATCTAACTGCAAAAACGTATTCAAAGCAATAGACAAAATCACTAATCATTCATCATACATGAGCAGGGGTTTTACCCAAAAGGTAAAAGGTGGAGAAGACAGGTTCAGCCAGTTGATCAATCCCAGAAGTTACGATAGTCTTCTCTAACTTCTCCCCATTCTTAACTTATTTTTATACTATATCCTTAGGTGGAGCTTGAGTGGCTCTAGTCATGCATCATATTCAGTGAAGGGTAATTGTACTTTGGAGGTGGGTAACTTTGGGATGGAGGTGTGTATCCATCTTACATCCAAGGAAAGTGCTTTTGTCACAGTTGCTGCTGCAACAGCAAGACATCTCCTATATCCCTTGTTGCAGAGCTGTTATAATTTATATGATGAAAATTTGTACTTATTTTGACCTCATGCAAAAAGCCTTTAACAGGTTTAATCTGAAGATTTTTTTTCTATTTTTAGCTAATGTTTCTCTGTTTTGTTTCTTACCAAAAATCAAACTTTGGTATTAATTGACAGATACTTAGATCTGCTTATGTTTACCTATATGTACTGCTGTATAAATAATCAGCAACAGTCTGAGGTAAATCTTTTCATGCCAAGGAACTGTAATTTGAGAGTGAAAAACCTGGTACTGTATGCTGAAATGTTTTGTGTTCTTTTGCTTTGTTTTCTTTTTTAATAGTTTAATTATAAAAGCAGACGGTAAGCTGATTCAGTGCTATAGGAAAGATTTGCTCAGACATGTCTTGGTTATGGAGGAGACTGTTGACTCCAAATCATTCTTTTCATGGGAAAATTACTGGGGAAAGAAAATTTAATGTTGTTCCCCAAGTACATGTATGTTAGAGGAGGCCAGTTAGTTAGGTCAGATTTGAGCAGCTGTAACACCATTATTGTGTGTAATGGGAGCTTTAGTGAAACATGATGGTTCTCCCATGATATCCAATGCAACAAATAAAGTGGAAGTTCAGGATCTGAATGTAGTATGATAAAATTAATCTTTTTACCCTTTTCTTCATCATTCAGAGGATGGACAACTGAGACTCTGGCTACAATGAAGTGGCATTTGGTCTCTCTACTTGGCAGCTGTCAACTGCAGTGATGGAGATAGCTTTGAGATGACATTAAAAGAGATGCATACAACCAACAATGTATTGAATCAAACTGCATCTATGGGGAAGTAAACAATCTAAATAAAAAAGTAGAATAAAAGTGTTACAGAGGATGTTACAAAAGAGATCTTTTCTAGGGTAAATTTCATTGAAATTTCAAGCTGTCAGATAAAATGAAAATTTTGTATATGTCTCTGGACAAAGAAAGCAAACATACTAACTAATATCTTGTCTTTAGTTTCATGAAATTCACAGGATGAGCCCAAGGAGACACATTTTATTGATGGTTTCCAAGGCACATTTCAATGTTCCTGCAGCTGATAGAAGCTAGTAGTCCTGAAAACAGAAAAGAAAGTTTTATGTCTTACAGATCAGTGAAAAATTCTGCCCTGCCCCAAGAAACTTGGGGCCATATGAGCAAGTAATTTCTTCAAGTGAGTGCCTCAGAATTAGAATTCAGAATCAGAATTAGAATGCAAAGTTTATTTTATAGGGACAACTATAACTAAATGTCTTTCTTTTCAGGGTTTCCTGCTTGAAGCCAAGGCAGTGTCTATTACTTATTACTGTTCCTTCAGTATTTAATTTTTATATTTTTGTGTGAAGTAATTTTCAGGAATATGATCTGTACTAATCATTGCCATCTGATTTGACATCTCTTACAATGTCAGTTAGATAATGTTATTGTGAAACTTGGAATGAAAATGACTTGGACGACTGGAAGCTACATTAAATTCAATTGGAGTTAAATAGGCTATTAATCAACACTTGGTGACTACTCAGCCTGAAGTTCTCCTTAGTGAATAGTTTTGAAAAATATTATGGTGATACAAATAGAAGAGATTTCACTTTTAAACTAACCCTGATAATAACGCTTTTGTTATTGCTATTATTTTTCCAATATTAGTTCAAAGGTCTTTATAGCAAGTCATTTAAGGATATTTCATTCATGGTTCTGAGCCAGCTTCTGTGTTGCAATACGACACAAAAGAAATGACACTCATACACTGAGATGTCCAAGGCAAAAAAAAAAGGAAGTTTATTTATAGAACTCGACATTTAAAGAATTCCAACAGTGACCATGGATCAGAGGAAGAAAATCTTCCTCTACAACCACACTGGTCAACCCAACAATGTAAACATTAAAGGACAGTTACAATAACAATAGCTTGTTTATGTGAAAATCTGTGAGAAATACAATTACAAAAAAGTAAATCATCAGAAGGCTGAAAAAATAGGGTGACAATTCTCTCTTTTGATTTTCATAGGGCTCCCACTACAGGTTTACTTATCTATAGTTTATAGAAGAGTGAAGGCTTTTATGGATTGTGTGTTTTTATTTTCCAGTTTTTCATGTTCTATGTTGAACATGAAAAACAGACATCTGCATCCAACACAGAAATCTGGTGTACTAGCCTCAGTGAGTTTGAATTTATAAAGACTTACTTCTGACATATGGGAACATCTTTATTGAGGTGAGCATGTTTAAAGATTATTTTAAAATATTTTTGTTGTCCTCAGAAGTTTTACTAGCAATCAAAGGATTTAATAGATTTGTTTCTCTAACACATCTTCAGTTCTGTTTTATGATCATGCAACGGAATCCTGGAGTGTCTACAGAAGCAATGGGACCCTCTGTCTGTACAGTGTAGTAAAAGTCAATAGTTCATGACATAGTCTTGCAAAATTTATTTTTTTTTATATTTTATGGATTAAATGAAATTTACATTTCATTTCTGCAAATAGATAATTTAAAAGTAGAAGCTAATAATAAAATAAATGATCATTAACTTGAATGTTGGCTTCTAAGTGTCTAACATGCAGATTATACTTCACAGGGGTGAGTTCAGCCCTTTCTTGATGTGCAGACGGCTAATATTGCCTCAGATTAGCCATTCAGATTCTAGAACACAACCTCTTTGGATATTTCAGACGATGTAGTTATGAGCTTTTAAAAAATGGCAATTTTTTTTGTGTACTAATTTTCCTAGAATGATCTCTGTGTTGAGATTTTCATAAAAATGCTCTGCATTAATAGTGAATGTGACTTCTCTGATACCTAGTGAGGTGTTCAACTGAGTGATAGCTGGGTTTTAAAATATTTCTTACAAATGTAACTATATTCAGGAATATGTATCCAAAGACATTGGAAATCTTACCTACATGAAAACTGACAACTAATATTTTTCCTTTCAAAGCAAGTTAGTGGATAGTTTGTTAAAAAATAAATTCTTATTACAAATTCACTCATACAAAGAAATAAGAATCTCAGATATCTTTACAATTCTTGGGAAGACATGCTCTTAGACAAGAAGTTGTATATTCCAATCTGGGATCTAAGAGGTTAGGAAAGTTAAGGTGGGAGGAAACTTACGAATGATAAATTCTAAAAGTCTGGTTCAGCAAATCTCAGTAAAATATAGTCAATTTAGAATGCTGGTCTATTTGGTTTTAGTAGAAGATTTGAAAAATCCAATTTCTCTTTTAAAAAGCTTCTGCTAGGCATATATGTATATATATAATGATCTTTTCCTGAATATTAAAAGAACTCAAAAGTATTAAACTGTTTATGGCTTTTCTGACTTCTGTAATAAGATATCCTAAGTATGATAAAAAATGTGATTGTACTATTGGCTTTTGGACTCTAAACTTTCTATGGAGTAAATTTGTCATTATGTGTTTTCTCAGTGGGGCCTTGGGTCCTCATTTTAAAGTTCTAGCTGTAAATGAAATAAAAGTATTGAATAATATATGTTCCTATACCATCTTTTCACAGTTTCATAAACAAAAACATATAATGGCAAAAAAGTCTATCCATCTTGGAATGCTGTTCAACTGAATCTGCTTTTAAAATTAAAAGTTTACTACAGTATCATCTATTTATTTATTGCCTTATTGTACTGTATCTTGAGGAGATTAAAAGTCAACTGGAATCACAGTGTTTTTAAAAGCTGCCTGGTGTTTCAAGTTATTATTTCCACCACCACCACCTCCCCACTCCCAGCAAAGAATACAAAGTAGTATGCTCCAAGCCTATTAAATTTATTACCTTCTTTCTGAAACCTCATCTTTTAAAGATTTTTTTTTTTTTGCTTGCAAACTTTTTATTTAGGATATGGAAAATTGTGGTTGGTGCAAAAATGCCAAGGTCTTATTCATTTGGAGTGGGATTTAACTTATATAATAATAACTATAGATGTGTATGTTTGCTTATAAATGTCTAAATATGAGATATATGGCTTGTATACTCCTTTTGCTTTGCTCCTAGATGCCATAGGTTTTAATTTGGAGATTGACTTGCTGGTCAGGTGAAACTGCTGCTGGTGTTGGCATAATGGAGGCTTGTAGAAATGAAAGGAATGTTTAGTTAAAAAATAAATATTTGTTAAATTTATTAAACTCAGTGATAAGCAGAAATTGAAAGTTTAGTTGTATTTGAATCATAATTTAGTGGTGAATCTTTATAATTACAGTCTGGTTTCAATCACATTTCTTTTGATTTTGTTGCTAGATAATAAGACTTCTACTTTTCCAGGAAGCATTCCTAGGAAACACATTGAAATTTTATTAAACATGATTCCAAATATTTTAGACCACTGCACAATACTTTCTTTCAGGAGCTATTTATATTTGTCATCAGGTTTCATTTTTCTGTTGCTGTTAGTAAATACACTGAAAATATGACAGTGAGAGTACAAAAATATTCTAGCTGATCAGATCAAGCCTCCTCCAAGCAAAGCTATTTGGTGCATTGTTAAAAACAAAGAAAACAAGCAAACAAATCCCCCAAAACTATGAGAAACAGGTTAAATACTAATAAATCTTTTATATAGACTTCCATTTTCTGGCAATCAGGAAGCTAAGGATTTCTAGAGACAGATTTTCTTCTCCAGGAATGTATTAAATATTCATTGGTGCTTCTATGGGTTCCGTTAGGACCCTACAATTAATGCAGAAAAAAACCCCAAACCAAACCACTCTGTATCTGTTCTTCTAGAGGGTATCTCAGGATCTGAATGTAGTATGTCAGTCCGACTTGACAAATTAATTGTAAAAATCCCATAGCATCTATTCGCATTCAGTTCTGAAAGTGTTAGATATTCCTGAAAATTTCTTGGTTTTACTGAAACCAGGGAAATGAAGGTAAGCAGCTTTCAGAACAATATGCTTGGTGTATTTTCATTCGAGTAAGTGTCTAAAGGCAAACAGTTGTCATCCAGTGGCAAAGCACGAAAAGCTAAGACAACCACTTATCAAGAAAAGATGTCATATTATGTGAGATCCAATCCAAGCAGAGATGGCACTCTAAAGATTGCTTACCTACTCCTCTTTTATTTCTTGCCAAAGCGCAAAGTAACGTTTTTCTGCTTCTCTCTTGTATTACTGCTTTTTATAATAGATTTTTGTATTATCAACTTCTAGGCAACACTGAAAAAAGATAAATCGGAGAAAATACATTTGCTAATTAAAGAAATTACTGTGAAAGAACAATATGAAAATTATTGTGAAAGGTCATGTGCATGTGTTTTTGTGGATACTAATCTTCATTAAATAATAATTCCCACTTTTCATTTTGTAATAAGAAGACAATTTATTTATGAAACCTAAATGAGAAAATGACATTCACATGAATGAAGTATTTTATTGTTTTTCTCTTTGACTTGCAAAGGAAAATAATGGTAAAAAGACGATTGCCATGAATTGCCGATTTTTATCATAGATGAAACTGGTGATTGCAAGTTGCAAATGCTTTGAGTAAAAATAAATAGGATATTGGCTTTTTATCACTGGTTGGGTGACAGGTGCCTTGCATATTGAAAGACAGATGTGTTTTTCTAACTGAAATATTCCTCCTTTCAGCTCAGCAGCTTGCAATCTTTTATTACTGAAATATGATCATGTATGTGTTACTTCAGAGCTATTTTCTACAATTCTCGAGGTCTCCTGAGCAATCTCTGGCTGAGACAATGTAAACCAATATAATACAACTGGGTATCATTCTTTCATTGACAGTGAAAGATGGTGTTAAATATTATGTATTAAAGTCCCAAATTTGGTGCCATCTGTGTTTGCATCACAGTCTGATCTATCAGTTGCCATGCAGGTATGCATGCCACTCAGTTATATTTAGGAATAACATTACTATTATTATATCAACAGCCTGGCATAGTGCCAACCTAGAGTTTGTGAGCAAATCTTTTCTATCATGAAAGGCAGGTACATCTAAGAAATTGGTTGTGCTTTACACTGGAATAATTTTCAGCGTAGAGCAATATGGGGAAAAAAATCTCATCTGAATTCAGTGTATTTCTTACCTGCAAAGTAAGTCTGAATTATCTTCACATGGGCAGGAGGATTATGGCAATTTCATATAGAAATAAAATCATAAAGTGACTTGGGTTAGGGAGACCTCTCAACAGGCCCTGGTAAAATGTTCCCTCTCCTTAAAAGCTCCCTTTGTATATTGAAAAGTTGATTTAAGTCCCCCTGGGGCCCTCTCTTCTCTAAGTACAAAAATCTCAACTCAGCCTTTCCTCATAGGAGAGGTTGCTCCAGCCTTCTGACCATCTGACCATTTTTGTTGCCCTTCTCTGGATCTACTCTAGCAGTCATTCATGTCTTTCAGGTATTGTGGGTCCCAGAGCTGGATGCTGTACTCCAGGTGAGGTCTTACAAGAGTGGAGTAGAGGGGGAAATTCACACAGCTGGACACAAGTCTGATGTGGTTGGTTTTCCGTTCTGAAGGTGCCCAGCTCATGTCCAAATTTTCCTCCACCTGTATGCCCAAGTCCTTCTCCTCAGGGTTGCTCTCAACCCATTCATCCCCCAGTCTGTAATGACATAGGGGATTGCCCTGACTCCACTGTAGGACAGTACACTCGGCCTTGTGGAATTTCATGAGATTCATATGTGCCCACTTCTCAAGGCTGCCAAAGTCCTCCTGGATGGCAACCCTTCCCTCAAGAATACCAACTACACCTTTCAGCTGTGTGTCATCTGCAAACTTGCTGACTCAGTCCCATTACCTATGTTACAGACCAAGGTATGAAATAGCATTGATCCCAGTATGGATCCTTGAGGGGCACCACTCATTACTGATTTCAACTTGGACATTGAGCTATTGACTATAACTCTTTGGGCACAACCATCCAGTTGATTCCTTATTCATCCCACAGTCCATCCCTCAAATCCTTATCTCTCCAGTTTAGAGTTGGGATGCTGCCAGGCATATAAAAGAACTTCCAGAAATGCAGGTAGATTACATCTGTAGTTCTTCCTTTTTCCACTGATGCAGCCACTTTGTTGTAGAAGGCCCCTAGCTTAGTCAGGTATGATTTGCTCTTGGCTCTCTAATCACTTCCCTGTCTCTCATACATTTCAATGTAAGAAATCTGATGCATGGTCTTACCAAGCAAGGAGGTGACGCTGATGCCAGTGTCAATTCCATGGCAGTAAAACATGGACATACAATTTTTGGTGTCAGTAAAATATGAGCTGGATGGCTTAAAAAACTGTAAGTGGGAGGAAACGTGAGTGTTAAAATTTAAGTTTACTTCAAATCTGTTTATAAATCTACTGCCTTTCTAGCTTCAAGGAAAAAAGTGAGACAGAGAATTTAAACTACTTGAATAGCAGGTACTAATTAATTAGAAAGCTGGTTTTGAGCATATGGGCATTGTCTTCTTTTTCTGAGCATGTGAAAAAATATTTTATGGTTCTGCATAAATAACTGGGGAGCAAAATGCTAAGGACATCGTGATAAATTTGGAAGACAAGATGCAGTCTTTTTCTTACCCTGTTGTTTCATTGTTATAATGCTCTACTTCACTTAAGCTACCACTTAGTAAGATGAACAGTCACATGGCAGTTGTTTGGTAGGTTGAAATCAGGCCAAAGACTTGAGAATATGAAACATCCAAGTGCTCATGGTATTGTCCTATGAGACAGGTAATATAAAAAATCCTAGAAGTATTGCAGAGCAGGCTTCTTACTTTTGTTGCCAAACAAAGCAGGTTAACAACATGGAAGGGTCCACTTTTTGGTCACATTTGTGTTTACTAAATATGATTTATGCCCATGACACCTAAAAGTAACATTTGCACATCTAAAAGTATTTGCACTATTCTGCCAGTCCTAATAGTTGGGGTATTTTAGTTTGTTTGGGTTTTCTCTGCAATTAAGGGTTCATGCTGCTAATACTGCTACTACTACTTCTAATAATAATACAATTAGTAAACTATGAGGTTTTGCCCATAGTTCACTAATTGAGGAGAGAAAAGATTAGGGGTTTCTCAGTTTAAACTATCAACACTTGCCTCCTACTTGTTAGTAGATGTGCTTAAAATCTAGTGATAACATTTTATTTGTCACAGTATTCAGAATCTAAACCTGTCAGGGCTAATCACCCAGTTCAGTCATTAACTATGAATTACTTAGATGTGAAAGAGATTAGCAGAACCAAATCAACATAGACAGCACATGAAAGGGCATGTTATTGATTTCAAACTGGAGGATCAATTATTCACATCTTTTTCTCATGAAAATCAATGATGGGGTTTTTTTCTGACTATAGATGGAAATTGAAGTCCGTATTGTAACAATTCCATGTTTTCGTAGATTTGCTTGTGTGGATGTCACAGTTTTGTAATTGCAGAATTCTGACTTCCATATTTTTTATTATACATTAATTATTAATTTTCAGCTCTCAGAAGGGCATAACAAAACTAATTGTGGCATTATAAACTAGATAAAAAAGGACTGTTGTTTGCAAGTGTGTCTTCTTTATTATCAGAAAATTGTTCTGAGCCATCTGGGATAGAGTTCAAAATTTCATCTTCCCAATTATGATGAAAGCTTATATAGTATGTTGCACCTCATATTTATGGTAATTTTTATTATGAGAATAAGGGGGTTCAATTTTAGTAAATGTTAAAGAATACAAAAGACAGTGATCCAATATCTCTTGTAGTGAGTTTATCTGTTCACACATAGAATAGTTTGGTATTCCATAGCCATCAACAGGTACACTTACCTTGAAATTTCATGAGGTATTGATTTTATTTCTTTGACAAAAGATGTAATGAGAACACAGCATGTCACAAGAGGAATCTGTTCTTGTGACAATGATTGCAACAAGAATAGAAATCTAAACTTGCAGTCCACACAATTTTCTAAAGACAAGAATATTCCGGTTTCACTACTTTCTGTTCTTTACTTTCCCCTTTTATATAAAATCTTGTGTTTCAGCAAGACAGTTTTGTTCTTAAGTCATCTAGATGAGTCATTTTCAGATAGGGGGAGTCCAAACGTGATAGGAGATGATCTAACCCTATTTTTCTTATTGAATATGTCAAAAAGATTACTTTGTCTCTATGATTCTTCCCTTGTTCCATTTCTCCAGTAAAGCATCATCGTAACCACCATAATGAATCATCATTAGACGGAGTATCAGTGGATATTAGTTAGTATTTATATAAGCATATGCATACACATGTATATGTAAATATGTACATATTATTGATTCTTCTGTTTTATCTTCCATATACTACTAATTTTCTCCATTTAGCACCTTTTCTGGATAAGGTACATATAGCACCCTATGAGTGATAGCACACTTCAAATAGGCAATGATAATTGTTGTTTTAAAAGTGTGGACTTTCAGTTCTTTGGAGTTTTTTAATTTATAACCAAAAGATGGGGTTTTTCCTTATTTTCAGGTTTTGATGTGCACTGACTCTTGCAGAGGTGAGGATATGGTATGTATTCTGGGTTTGTTGAAATAATGGAATAGAGGGTTTAAAAAGGATATTTTTTCACAGATATTTCCCTTAGTATACTTTGATGTATGAGATGTTCATGGCTTCTTTTTTCAGTAGTGCTTTTGGTTGGATTGTCCTTTCCTCTTTCTTTCCACATTATTGTCTCTTTCCATACACTTTTGATTCCTTTGGGCCACTCATGAATTCAACTATGATTTTTCTGTCAAACATTCTTTTACTTTGTGCTTCTACCTTTTCTTTACTCATCTTGGGCTGCATCATCTTCTCTCTGTAGTTAGAGGTATATTGTACAGCTCATTTTCCACAAGGTCAAAACTAAATGCTTTCTAACACTTTTAATTCCTTTCCTAATTTTTACCACATTATTATCTTTGACATTTTTTGCCAAGCTGACTAATTTAGTCTATCTTGCATATCTCCAAATTTGTGTTCTATTATCTATTTGCTAAAAACTGACGTACAGATTCCAGCCACACACTGAATTTATTTAATATTTTAATTTAATATTCTCACTGTTTCTGATAAATGACCATAGATTTAGTTACTATCTCCTCTAGTAATCGTGACTACTAATCTGAGAATTTTGAAGGTTTAACAAAAGAAAACTAGAAAAAGTCTTCTTCACCAAATCTCATTGATGCTGGTGGCTTTTGGATGCAAAAATAGAAGGAGGATTTGGACAACTGTTTTCACAGATACTGCATAATTACAAGAGATCAAAGTTTGGCTATGGATTTTATGATGATTTATTTAATTTGTCTTTATTTTCAGTATCCATTTGCCATAAAGTTTGTGTCCTAGAGTGTCTTTATGATGCTTGTATCCCTAATTGTCCATTCTGTTTGTGCTGTATATTGAGTTCTGTACCTTTAAAATGGTTCTGGGAGTGAAGCAGGGAGAAGGAGAAGCGCAGAGTTTGTTTTGAGAAAACTGCCTGACTCCTACACATTCCGCTACTGGACTGTGTCGGCTGGAGCACAGACAGACAGCAGGACAGGGAGAGTCCCTTTGGTTTAGTTAGTTTTGGCTAGCTGANTTAGTAAAAGAAATACTTGTATATTTGTCACATAGACTCAGGAAATGCAAACTTTAGGCCCAGCTCAAGTTACAGCTGAACAAGAAGGGCTATTGTCAATTTTTCAGTGATTATATGACAAAAATATTTGCTTAGTAGCTACTCTGTACCAAGTGAAAAAGACAGATCAAGTGTTCTGAAACTCTAATGATAAACCCATAAACAAACTCTGCAATCAAAAGAAGACATGGATGAATGTGAAACAGGGCAGGGAAAACACTGCAATCAGTCTTTGTGATACTTCATATTAAGTAGGCTGATAATTTGCTATGACTTCTCACAGCTGCCTGTTACACAAAACTTGCACTGTCAATATTCTATTTAGATTGCTTTGGGTACTCAGCTTTGGGGGAAAACCCTTATTTAGCCCAGGAGACCATACTGACTTTTCCTTGAGTTTTAAACTATTTGCATCGTTGTTAATGTTTGATTCAGCTGGTGCTGTAATTAAAATATTTAGGGTCAAGGAGCTTTCCATAGAAATTTTGTTTAAGTCAGCAGATAAAATCCTGCTGTTTTAGAAAGGAATTTTAAGAGTAGCCTGATTAAAAAAAAAAAAA
>VWYO01020753.1:0-11179 GCA_013400275.1 Rhadina sibilatrix
TAAAAGATATCTTTATACAATTACATTTATAAATATATACTTACCCTAAGGTACATTTACAAAAACGTACTTCTAAACCACATCTTTATAAAGTATATTTCTAACCCGCACCTTTCTCTAATTCTATTTACACCCTTATCTCTCTCTCTATCGCCCCCGGGGCCGGCACAGCCGGGCTTTGCCAGCAGAGCTGCCCGAGCTGCGCTGGGGAAGGGCCGCGGGTACTCACCCAGCCCCAGGCACGACACTCTCAGCCCGGACTTGCCCAGGTTTCTGCAAGGGAAAGAGAACGGTTGGGAATTAGAAAGTGCTTCGAAATTAATTAGAAAACGGTTAAAAATTAGAAAATGGTTAGAAATTAATTAGAAAACGGTTAGAAAATAGAAAATGCTTAGAAATTAGAAAATGCTTAGAAATTAGAAAATGCTTAGAAATTAATTAGAAAACGGTTAGAAATTAGAAAATGGTTCGAAACTGCAGTGCAGCCTCGAGGGACACACAGCTCAGGGCAGGGGAAAGCAGCAGCAGCTGCAGGCAGGGCGCTGCTTGTCCAAACCCTGTTGGAGGGGCAGAGCTGCCACCCTGGGCTCTGGGCAGCCGGGCTGGGGAGGGCTGGGAGTGCTGCCGTGCCCTTCCCTGGGTGTTCAAACCCCAAACCCATCAGCTGTACCCCACACCCGGCAGCGTTTGGTGAAATGCTCCCCTGCCCGCCTTCCTGGGCTTCTTATGGGCAGCTCAGTTTCCTTCAGGGGCTTTGGAGGGGTATCTCAGGGGACAGGGTGAAAGATCCCAAAAGAGGCTCTCACCCCACATCAGTCTTATTCTTGAAGGGTTCCAGGGCAGAGAGGGAGAACAAGGGAGAACAGGACTTGATCTGCTCTCTGGCTCAGGGGAGGTAACTGGCCCTGAGCCAACGGGGTCAGGATAGGGAGGAAGGCTCAGACTGAATGGCCACAAACATGTTTGGGGTCCCACAAACATCCCAGCACCCCAGCGTGGCCTGGGTGGGAAGGACCTGACAGCTCCTCTCATTCCAGCCCCTGCCACGGGCAGGAGTGAGGTGTCAATAAATCCCTGCCCAGCCCTCTGCTGCACCTCCAGCAGCCCCTCTGCACTCCTGGTGAGTCATTTGAAGCTGAATGAAAGAAAATGTTACTTATTTAAACATAAATAAAATAAACCACAAGAATAAAAAAAGAAAATAAATAAAATAAAACAGAAGAAGAAGCAGCCCTGCTGGCCCCCAGGCAGGCTCAGGGAAGGGGCTGGGCAGAGCACCCCAGAATGTGATCTGTGCTTTCAGCTCATCCCATTTTTCCACACTGGATCCCCTGGCAGCTCCAGGTCTCCATTCCTACTGCACAATTTCCCTGAGGAGCATCCCAGGGCGGGGGCAGGAGGGGCAGCCCAACCCCAGGCAGAGCTTGGGGCAGGGCTGCCCATCCTCCCAGCCCTCCAGGAGCCCTCCATGCGCTGCTGCCCCCCAAAATGTGACGCTGCCCCCCAAATGTGCCACTGCCGATGGCAATTCAGGCTGTTGGGAGACACAGGAACCTGACCTGCAGCTCTGTTTGAAAAGCTGCAGCTGCATCTCCAGCCCCACCAGCCCCCAGGCTCACAGCACAGCTAGGGCAGGCACTGACCTCTTTTTATTGTGTGTGTGTGTTCTATTTTTTCTTCTTTCTTTTCTTCCTTTTCTATTTTTCCTTCCTTTTTTCCCTCCCCCCATCTTTTGAGTGCAAGCACAGCTGGGCCCTGCCCACCAAACCCATCCATGCCCAGAGCAGCAGAGGTGATGCCCCATCCTCCCCAGCAGCACTGGAGCCCTCGGGAGGTTCAAAAGCAAAGCCCCAGAGCTGCAGGAACTCCAGAATTCCAGATCCATGGGATGGGGATTTCTGCATTTCCTTCTGGACACAGCCCCATTAATGCTCCTTGGAGCCAAGTGCTGCTGTTCATCCCCACACAGCTTCCAATTATTTCATAGGAGATTGCAAAATTATTATTTTTTTAATATATTTTAAAAGAATAAAATTTGATTGTTTTATAGAGATTAATTTTAATGCTGTTTCTCACTGAGCTGTTCTTTGCTTCTCAGAATCTGTGGGCACAGCTCAGCCATGAACTCCTCTCTCCACAAAAATACAAATATACACCTACACCCTTTATATATTTGTGCACACATACACTTTATATACACCCCTTTGCACATTTATCCTTTAGCTCTATGCATTTACACATCCTTTATGTGTGGACTTCGATGCAAACACACACAAATACCCTTTAAATCCAGACATTCATGGGCACACCCTTTATGTACCTCCACACAGAGATATTCCCAGTGTCTGTGTGCAAACTCAGACCCTCTCCACACACCCCTAGAGGAATATATTTGTAGGGACACACAGTGTGAGTGCATCCCTGGGGAATTTATAGGATTCACCACCCCTGGAAGCAGGATCTGCTTCAGGGTCCCAGCCCAGAGCTCAGTGATTGCCCTGTCCCTCCCCACCCCAGGCACTTTTGGGGTAAAGCACACCCAGCTTTGTACCCAGCTCTGGGAGGACGCTGCTCAGCCAACAAACCCGACAGCAGAAAGGCTGCGTTTGCATTCCCAGGGCTCTGCCGTTTGCTCAGGGCACACCTGACCCGGATATTTGGGCAACTGATGCTGGAAACGCCAAATCCCCGCAGGGCTTGCAAAGGGAGCTGGGCAGGAGGAGCCCTGAGCCCACGGCCCAGCCTGGAGAGCTTCCCCACTTGTGCCCTCCATCCATGCCCAGGTGTGCCCTCCATCCATGCCCAGGTGTGCCCTCCATCCATGCCCAGGTGTGCCCTCCGTCCATGCCCAGGTGTGCCCAGGAGCCGCTGCTGCAGCAGAGCTCACTGAGTCCAGCTCCGGCTCCTCCTGCAGAGCAGGAATCTGCCTGGAATTTGTCTCCTCTGCCTCCCAAAGCAGGAGAAACAAACAAAACAAAACAAAACAAAACAAAAAAACCCTAAAAAACCCACACAACCCCACCGAGCAAACACTCCCGTGAACCCACATTTGCACCGATTTTGCGGCACCCAGGTGGATGCACACGGAGGTCGGACAGACAGACAGACAGACAGACACGTGCCTGAAGCTGCACAGCTGCCAAGTGAAAAATCAATGGGCTGTCTCTTAGTAACGGGGCAGCGAAAGCTTTTTGTGCTTCCTTGCACTAATCCCGGGCTCTGAGACAATGGAGCAGCTCGGTCCCTGCAGCTGAGAGGGCCGGCAGCAGCCCCACAGCAGCCCCACAGCTCCCGCAGCAGCCCCACAGCTCCTGCAGCAGCCCCACAGCTCCTGCAGCAGCCCCACAGCTCCTGCAGCAGCCCCACAGCTCCCCCAGGACCGGCAGCAGCCCCACAGCTCCCCCAGGACAGGCAGCAGCCCCACAGCTCCCCCAGGACGGCTGTGCTGGGAGCAGGGCTCGGAAGGTGCTGGGAATGGTGATGGGAACAAATCCCAGCCCATCAGGAGCATCTGCTCGGGTCCTGCACAGCTGAGCATCCTCCTGGGAGCCTGTGCCAGGGAGCTCGGGGTGCTCACCTGCAGGATCTGGGCTGAAGGGCTCCAGGAGAGCTGGAGAAGGATTCGGGACAAGGGGGAGCAGCTCCCCACGGCCAGAGGGCAGGGTTGGGGGGGATACTGGGGAGGAATTGCTCTCTGTGAGGGAGCAGCCATCAGAGAGGACGAAGCAGGAGGCTCTGCTCAGGGGGGATCACTGTGCCTGGCCGAGGCAGCTGATCAGAAGTCAGCTCTGCTCCAGCCTTTCCTGGTTTTCCAGCAGCACAGCCACCCTGCTTCTCCTGCCCAGAGCCCCCCTCCCCGGGCTGTGCAGTTGTGGTTCTGCTCCCATAGGTCACTGCCCCAGCCACAGCCCTCACAGGGCACCCGGGGTTTATCTGCTGGGAGCTTTGGGTGATTTTTGGGGCGATATTGCCCTGATTTTTGAGGTGCCAAAACCGATTTTTGGGTGGATTTGGGTTGATTTGGGGGTTATTTTTGGGTCACGTTTAAGGGTTTTTGAGGTGAGTTTGGGGGGTTTTTTTTGGGCATATCTGTAGGGATGTGCCTCATCCCTGCAGCCACCCTGGTGCCCTTCACACAGCTCCAGCCCCCAGCCCGGGACTGCCTCCTTTTCTTTGCCTTTTTCCCCAAACCTGCACCACAAGCAAGGCCTGAAGGGGCTCAGCACCTCAGCTCTGGTTGTTTTAAAGCCAAAGCCAGACAGCATCACGCTGGTGTGGTGCCCAAAGCTGGGCTGCAGCTGAGCCAAGCCTGGCCCTGGTGAGCCCTGACAGGGGGATGGGAGGGAAGGGGCAGGAGGGAGAGGTTTGGGGTCTGGGGGCAGCCGAGCAGGGCCCAGGGGCTGCAGACCCCCCGGGAGCCCGGCTTTGCAGGTGGCTTTCCCTGGCTGGCACCACCCAAGGGTGACACTTCCGTGCCCAGAGGAGCCCGTGCCAGCCGGGCACGGCAGAGCGAGCTCTGAAGGACGGCAAGGACAGCCCGGGCCGGCAGAGCAGCGGCGGGCAGGGCTGGCACTGCCCTCGCTGGGCTTTTCCCGAGCATCGCGGGGCAGCATCCCCGGGAGCTGCGGCCAAACCCAGGAAAGGCTGTGGAGGAGCCGTGGGGCAGGGAAAGGACGGCACACTGAACGCTCAGCCCCTCTGCTCCGGGACAATCCCAGCCGCGCCTGTGCTGCCCCTTCCTCATCCTCCCGCATCGCCCGCGGGCTCAGAGCCTCGGTGCCCGGAGGGGTTTTCCCTGGCTGAGCCGGGCTTTTGGGCCTGGTGGGCAGTGTCCCAGCTGAAGGGGCCGTTCGGGCTGCACACAGACCTGGAAAACCCGGCTCAGCCGCTGCCGGCCCTTCCCGGCCCGGGCGGGCAGAGCTCTCACACCCGGGGGCTCAAAGGCTTCCCGCGGTGTCTCATCCCCATTTTCCTCCTTTCCAGCAGACGCTCGGCTCCTCAGGAGCAGCTCAAGCCCGGGTGGGGACCACACCTGGCTGCCCAGAGGAAAACCTCCCCCCAAACCCAGCCCAGCAGCGAGACCCCTCCAGCTGACAGAAATGCTGCTCGGAGAGACAGCCTGCCTCTGCTGCAGAGCTGAGTAAACCCCGCTTAGTTCTGGGCTCAGGGGCTGACACCGGGCTCTGCTGGGCAGGGAGGCACCAAATCCAGCCCCGAGGATACACCCGGAGCTGCAAAAGCCTCCAGCTCCTCAAATCTGGGGGGAAGGCCATGGCTTTGCTTGCCAGCCACTTAACTGCAAGCAGATGATGGGCAAAGCCCAGGGAAATCCTACAGAGGTGCATCCAGCTGGGAGGGCTGGGGTAAGGAGAGCTCCTTCTGTGGCCAGAGAAAGCAGCAGGGCCCAGCATGCACACAAAAGGTCAAGGTGACAGCTTCTGCCTTGAAGAGCCCTGTGATTCGACATCAGAGAGTCGAGAAGTGACACGAAGGGAAAGGGAGGGCTAAGACAGCCTGCAGCAGCACAGAGGTGTCTGGGATAAAACCTGACAGCAAAAACACAGCGGGAAGTAGCCCAGGTTCTGCAGGCTCTTTTAACTGAAGTTAACGTTCCTCAGATAATCCCATCTCCAGCCGGGGCCACATTGCAAGGAAAACCCCCCCGGGGGTTGGGTTCCACCCTCCCTTGCCCCTGGCTGCACAGAATGCTGCCTTAAACCAGCAGTGCCCAGCCTCAGCCTCCCTCAGCCCTGATGGGGATTGGGGAACATGGAAAATTCCCAGCCCTGCTTCTGCCTCTTCCCTCACCCCAGGCCTCCTCCGTGGCTTTCATGGGAATTTGGAGTTGAATCATTCCCTGGGGGGGTGGGGGGTGAGTGCTGACTGTGCAGCCAGAGCTGAAGGGATCTGTGATTGCCACAGAGGGGTGGGATGAGCCCAGGGCTCCCAGGGGAGCGGGCACAGGGGTCCTGGGGAGCCAGGAGAGCAGAGCTGGGGAGCAGGGGGCTCTGGGGGGGGGATGAGGCTCAGCTCTGGCACACCAAGAGGGGACTCAGGAGAGCAAATCCAGCGTGGTGACATTTGTGTGAGTGCCTGCTGTGGGGCCACAGGGCCCTGCAGGGGTCAGAGCCAAGGGGGACATGAGGCTACAGGCTGAGAAAGGCCTTGCAGCACCTGGAAAAGAGATACCTTTCCCTATCAAACACTAATTTAAGCATTTGCTGGATTAAAACTTCACATCTTTTGTGATCGACGATGGGTTTGTTTGAGGAACCTTTGCATTTCAATGGATTTTCTGGTCTGAAAGACAGAAAAGGAGAGAAAGCAGGGCTAAAGCACCCAGCACAGGTCTGAGACACAGAAAAGGAGAGAAAGCAGGGCTAAAGCACCCCAGCACAGGTCTGAGACACAGAAAAGGAGAGAAAGCAGGGCTAAAGCACCCCAGCACAGGTCTGAGACACAGAAAAGGAGACAAAGCAGGGCTAAAGCACCCCAGCACAGGTCTGAGACACAGAAAAGGAGACAAAGCAGGGCTAAAGCACCCTGCTCAGCAGCCCGTGGCAGGACTGGGGCTGTTTCCTGCAGCCCAGGGCAGAAAGCAGCTGTAACCCTGCGGGGGCAGTGAGGGCTGAGCAGGGGCTGGGTGAGAGCCCATCGGGGCAGTGACACCGGGCTGGGAGAGCAGGGACAGCCCCAGGCTCGGGTCCCGCCCAGGCTGAGCTCCCCACAGGGGCTGTCCCTGTCGCTGTCCCTGCAGAGCCACCTCCGCCCTCCCGAGCACAGCCCCTCCTCAGGAAAAGCTTCCCCACTAATCACACTCACCGTGCAGCAGCCCAGAGCTCCCCCAGAGCACAGGGAGCTGCAGGAGCAGCACAAACCCCACACAGGGACACAGCTCAGCCCCTTTCCTGGCAGAGATTTATGGCCTGAGACACTTGTGCTGCTTAATTACCTCATTAACCTACAACTGGCTCCTCTGTCCTTCGGGGACAGAGCAATTACAGCACAACACCTTTCCCTTCACCCAGGTGGGGATTTGCCTCCCTGCTGCCCTTCCCTGGAGCAGGGAGAGTTTGGGTTTGGCCCAATCAACACCTCCCAAAATCAGCCTAAACCCTCCCTTCCCCTCCAGTATTCCCAGCTGGAAGGGATCAGGATCACCATCCTATCTGTCTGTTCATCTGTGTATCCATCCAGCCATCTAGATTTCTATTAATTTATCCCTCCATCCCTCCATCCCTCCCTCCATCCATCCATCCCTCCATCCATCCCTCCATCCCTCCATCCCTCCATCCCTCCCTCCATCCCTCCTGCTCCATCCCTCCNNNNCATCCCTCCTGCTCCATCCCTCCATCCATCCTTCCATCCATCCATCCATCCTGCTCCATCCCTCCATCCATCCTGCTCCATCCATCCTGCTCCATCGCTCCCTCCATCCCCCCACCCACCCTCCTGTCTATTATCCATCTCTCCCCATCCCTGCACTTATTCACCCATCCACCCATCAGAAATGAGGCAGAGAAGAAGAGAGAGGTTTTTTTTCCCCCCACTCCATGCAAACCCAGAAGTTTTAAATAAAATCTCTGCAATAACACATACAATGACTAAAACATTTTCCAGTCCACACCCACAGAAGGATCACCAGGCTTGGGAGAGCTCCACAGAATCCAGATAAAGCTGCTCTTGGCATGTTCCAAGCCTGGTTTCTTTGCCCTGTGTCTGTGGTTGTGCCCACAGCAGCCAAACTCCACCAAAATAAAACCTGAGGGGAGGTCCCAGCGCAGCAACCCGGGGGCAGGTGACCCCCAAGGGACCCCTCACACACCCCCTCGGAGGTGGGGGGATGCAGCCAAGCTGGGGAAATCGTGGCACAGTTTTCCTGACATAAATTGCAGAGAGTTTGTCTTATTGCTACAAAAATAAGAAAAAAAGGAAAAAACAGAAGTAAAAAAGTCAATGTTCCTGACGCTGGTGGTGGGAAAACAACGTTGCTTAGAAACATCCCCATCAGGGCTCCAGAACCGCTCCTTTCTGTGCTGAAAATGAATAAAATATGTAATTTATTCCCTGAACAAAACGAGGCTCTTTCAAGGGGCACCAAAACCCTGATGAAAGCAGAGACCCTCCCCACCTCCCTCTCCCGCTGCAGCTCAGCTGATGTCCCTCACCTGTCACCTGTGCAGTGGGGGACAGTCACACCTGGCTTGGCCTTGATCCCAACCTCACCCCTGGCTCCTGCGGGGGAAAACGCCAGAATCCCAGGATGGTTTGGGTGGGAGGGACATTAAAGCCCGGCCAGTGCCACCCCCTGCAGGGCCACCTCCCACTGTCCCAGCACCTCCGAGCCCCGTCCAGCCCTGCCTGGGACCTGCCAGCTTCTCCAGGCAGTCTGTGCCAGGGCTTCACCGCCCTCTGAGTGAGGAATTTCTTCCCAACGCCTGGTCCGGATCTCTCCTCTTTTCCCTTAAAGCCGCTCCCCCGTGTCCCGTCCCTGCCTGCCTGCGGTGAGAAGTTGCTCTCCCTGTTTTTAACGGGCACCCTGAAGATGCTCAGCCCGTGCTGACACCTGGGCTGCATCCGTTTGCCACGGGCCCGCAGGGAGCCCAGGGTGAGCCCCACGGAGGTGCTAATTCTCGCCTTTAATTAACAGGGGCGCTTCCCTGCTCCGGGGGCCGCGTCCCGGCTCCCCAGGCTCCCAAAGCCCCGCGGATCTGCGGCGATCGGGAGCTGTCCCCGGGCCAGCTGCGGCGGCAGGAGGCTGTCCCCGAGTGCGGCGGGTGGGAGGAGAGGCAAACGAGGCTTTCTGTCTCTCATTCCGGGAACAAAACACTTGACAACACGCGCAGCGGTTGGCTCTAAATTACCGCCCGTGCCCGCGCTAATTGCGGCCGCGCGGAGCCGCAGCTCGGGGCTGCTGCGCGCATTCCCAGCTTATCTGCACCGCACGGAGCGGCTCTGAGCACCCCTGGCACCACAAATCACAGCCTGCCCCCTGCTCTGAGCACCCCTGGCACCCCAGGGCACAGCCTGCCCCCTGCTCTGAGCACCCCAGCACCCCAGGGCACAGCCTGCCCCCTGCTCTGAGCACCCCCGGCACCCCAGGGCACAGCCTGCCCCCTGCTCTGCGGGATGCGGGATGCCGCTGGAAGCGGCCACGGCCGGGGAGAAACGCTTCGGGGAGGATGGGGTTAAACCCCTCAATAATGCCAAATAAAAAGGGTGGGGGTCGAGCAAACCCCGCTGAGCAGCTTCCCCTGCTCTGGCACAAGCCACCCTCAGAAATGTCCCCTGATCCTAAATGGAAGCTGCTTCACCCCAATGCGACCCAAACTGCTCCGTGCCAGCCAGGGGACACAGCCCAGCTGAGATGGGCTGCAGTGTCACTTTGTCCCCACAGTGCCACCTTGTCCCCACAGTGCCACCTCATCCCCACAGTGCCACCTCGTCCCCACAGTGTCACATTGACCCTACAGTGCCACCTTGTCCCCACAGTGCCACCTCGTCCCCAGAGCAGCCCATGGCCCTGGGAGCTCTGGGTGCTCAGACCAAGGCAGCACATGGCAGCAGAGGTTCCCTGTGTGCACAGCAGGCAGGGCAGCTCCAGGCCGTGGAGCTGCAGCCAGGACAGAACCACAGAACCTCCTGAGCTGGCACCCCAGGGCCCCCCAGTGCAGCTGCTGGCCCTGCACAGCCACCCCAACAATCCCACCCTGAGAGCTTTGTCCAAATGCTCCTCCTTGATGGAGTTTGGCTGCTCCTGCCTTGACGAGGCTCAGATGTTTATGCCAAGCTAAAATCCTCAGGAATTTTTCCCCCTCTGCTCTCAGCTGATGAGAAGCACAGACAAACACGCCGAGCTGCAGCAGCTGGACCAGCGTAGGTGGCCCAACCTGTGCAAGCTGCAAACGCAGATTTCTTCCCTTCCCTGAGCACGTGCATCCCTCACTTTGCTCTGGCACTCAATCTGACACCTGCACTGTGTGACTGTGCTCGTGTCTGCTGCTCTGCAAACTGCTGTGTGATCTCCTACCTGTCACAGAAAGAAAAGAGAATTTGATTTGGGTGGCGTGCTCCCGGAGCAACGCTGCCTTCCCTGCTGTCTGGGGGGAGGAGGAGATGGATCACAGAACCCCAGAATGGGTTGGCTTGGGAGGGATCCTAAAGATTATCCCATTCCCTGTGCAGGGACACCTTCCACCATCCCAGGCTGCTCCAAACCCCCGTGTCCAAGCTGGCCTGGAACACTTCCAGCCCATGGCACAGCCCCAGGTGTGCCTGTGTGCCGTGCAGGTCCTGCTCTGTGCAGGCTGCCCGGGATCAGCTCAGCCACACAAACCAGCAAAGGGAACTTGCTGCTGCTGGAGTAACTGCAGGGCCGGGGCAGGGCAGCGCTGCCGGGCTGGGGAAGGGCACCGGGGGAGGCAGGAGGTGGCTCCCGGGCACCCGGCCGGGCCGCGGGGTGGGTGGCACAGGGGAGGAGCAGGTGCGGGAAGGGCCGGGGGAGGCAGGAGGTGGCTCCCGGGCACCCGGCCGGGCCGCGGGGTGGGTGGCACAGGGGAGGAGCAGGTGCCTGAAGGGCAGCCCGCCCCCGTTCCCTGGCTCCCTCCTGGCTCCCCGGCTCCTCTCCCGTACTCGCGGGGCACCGGCTGCGTGGGTGCTGCCTCAGCTGCAATTCCCCGGCGTTTCCCTTGGCTGCACGCTGACAGAAGTTGCAGATGACGCAGTAAAACGTGGCTGAGGCGGAGGAGCTGGGCCGTGCCGAGCCGTGCCGAGCCGTGCCCGGGCTGTCCCGGGTCACNNTGTCCCGCGTCACGGCGGGGGGACGGCGGGGCCCTTCCCCGGGAGCGGCTCCTGCCGGAGCGCCCATCCCAGCGCAGCCCCCGCCGCGCTTCGTCACCGTCCGACCCCGGCTGCAAGAGGATAAAAATTCTTTGTCATTCCGCAGCGAGGCTTTCCAAGGGCAGGGTTGCAAATGTCTGAGGGGATTACGCCAGCCGTGCAAAGAAAAAGCCCACAAAAAGTTGGTGGAACCAAGTTACTGCCAGCAGTAAGAGGAGCAGGGAGAGCCCCATCCCACCTGGGCGAGGCGTGATCTGCAGCCCCCGTGGTGGTCCCAGCCCCGGGGGATGGACACAGAGCCAGCCCCGGGGGATGGACACAGAGCCAGCCCCGGGGGATG